>NW_025911416.1:0-15747 GCF_018835915.1 Vigna umbellata
AAAAAAAATCCAATCACTAGTGCAGAAAGGGCATTTAACGTCTGTTATTTTGGCCTTTTAACGTCAGCTCCAGAACCGACATATTTATGGGTGATGTCAGTCAAACGTCGGACACAAAATAGGCCCGACGTCTATAAAGACGTCGGGTCATGTAGTAATCGACGTCTAAAGAGCTCCATAGACATCGGTTACTACATTACTCCGACGTTTAAAGAGCTCCATGGACGCCGGACATTGCATTAACTGATGTCTACTGCAACTCGTGTCTTTGGGTAGCGTAGTAACACCTTCTTCCCTTTGCTAGTTTCATCATAGAAAAGGTTGCGTCTTTTGGATCTCTTATGGCATTTCAACCGAAAATCGAATTTGGGTCCTTGCCTAGTTCCATTACAACCGACAATGAAAACGATCTAGGCAAGGATCGAAGTTCGGTTTTGGGTTGAAACGCTATAAGACATCCAAAAGACGCAAGCTTTTCTTATGAGAAAACTAGCAAAGGGATAATACGGTACGCTACCCAAAGACATGAGAAAAAATGCACCAAAACACAACAAAAACTCATTTTAATCGAATCAAATGAAAGATAATCAACCAAAGACTAATATAATCGGAATAAAAGTACATTTAAACAGTTCAAAAGAGACAAAAACGCACCTGAAAAAGCAATGCCGTGGAGAGAAAAGGTGAGAGAAGGAAGACGATGAAGTGCTCGTAACAACGAATTTCATGTCTCATTTAATAGCAAACTAGACTTCGGCTCCCCAGGTTCCGCGACGTCTATTCTAAACTAGACGTCGGTGCCTTCACTATTATGACGTCTAAAATAACTTTCACAGGCCATTTAGACGTCAGTTTGCATGATCGGACGTCTGTACGGTTGAAAAAAATAACTTTTCATCTACCTATCAGACATATACATGTCCGTTAGGAAGGGAACCGACGTCTATAATCGAATATAGACGTCGAGGTGGCGGGATCGGACATCTCTAAGGCGAAAAAAATGACTTTTCACCTACCTGTCAAGCATTAAGACGTCTGTTAGGAGGGGTCCCGACGTCTATAATATTATAGACGTCGGGGCCCAACCTAAAAGACGTCTTAATGCCCACTTATTTACGAAAATGCCACCGGCCAATAATTTACGTTGGTTATTTTGTTGTCCAATGTCTATGGGCGTTAAAGCCCAATTCTGCACTAGTGAATGGAACCATAAAAAAGGTTTTGATAATAATTGAAATCAAAACTTACAAAGAGAATGAAAATTACATGTAAGCACAACACATTAATAATTTCATCAAGTAATAAAATCAACAATATGAATCATTTCATTCACATACAATTTCACTATTTGCAATGCTAATTATAAAATCCATAAATTTCATGATTTCAAATTAGGGTTTCTATAATTGAGAAAAACATCATTAATGGAGAATCATAAAATTAAAAAATCTGGCTTTGATACCAATTGTAAGAAATTTCCATAATTTCAATTGAATGAAAATATACAAGATCTTGAATTCTATGGTTCTCATAAATTCCCATATACAAAAATATAAAGGAAAAAAACTTACTTGGATCCATTGCAAAGTTCTCTTAGTAAATGTTTTTCATCCTTTTTAATGACTTATTGATGATATACAATTACTCGGATAAGAAATATTCCATCGTCAAAGTCGTTGTTTCTCTATCTTTTCAAGAACATAACTCTTTCACCACTTTTCACAAAAGTAAAACTGTTTATATTTTATGATATTTTACAAACTTTAATAAAATACCATAATACTCTTTTGAAGTAAGAAGAAAGCGATTAATTTTAATAACTCTAAAATAATTCTTATAACTTTAATACAATATTCTAATAATAATTACATTACAATCTTTACATAAAAATTATTCTTTAAATTACATTAACCAAATATTAAATTAATATAATTTATCATTTCATAATATGTGCCTTGGTCTATTATGAATTCTTGAATTGTTGTTGTGATATGACTAGAGTTATTGACTCGTCATAACTCTTTTATAAAGAAGGAAACATCTGCAGTGACAAAATAACAAATATATAAATTGATTAGAACATTGATAATAGATTGTTTCATTTGTTACCCCTTTGTTTAAGGGAGTATTTTTTAGGAATTGTTTTTATTTTTCAGCTTAGATTTTATTGATTTAGACGAATTTTGATTTTGTCTTCCTATGATGTTTTTGTTTTTGTTTTATTTATTTTAATAAAATATTTTCACACTGAGCACATGATAAATGATGATGTGTTGACTTTGTTGTAATGTTAGAGTTTCATACCGACGTTTTGGGATGAAGAAACCTTTACATAAACAAAAAAAAAAAGTAATCCGATATTACCGTGGTCATGACAAGATTAGCTGTTGAGAAAACGAAACTATTAGATAATATACGGACTCCTGCTGTGCGAATAACTTCCTAATGATGACCACTTATATATTTTGGATTTGTTTTTGGTACAACAACCGTATGAACAATAGAACTGAAGAATGGTCATCCAGTAAATTGGATCGGATACATAACATGTCAAAATATCCTAATCCTAAGCTTATCAATGTTACAGCTTGAAGATCAGTCTAAAATCCGTTCACATCCTTGCCCATGAATTGGTAATCTTCTTAAATGTTTCACCATCTGCGGCGTTTTTTTCCATAAAAATATGCAAATGCAGCTATTGATGCGGCAATAATAACCCCAGCTGTAGCATGCCAAGCATATAATGGTTTTTCCAAAAATAGGTCCGAGGCCCTAACCTCCACTGGGGGTGACACCGCTGGTTTCTGGCTAACTGTAACTGCATACCTCAAACCCTGTCTCTCCAGTTCAGTCAAGTCTTCAATTGCTGGCCTTAACCTAGTGACCTTAGCTATAGCTTCATACTCTTCTTTATTTCCACCTTCAAGGAAAGCCCCAACAAGCTGACCCTTGCTTACCCAGTATGCTCCAAATGCACTGCCTGACATATCTCCGAAATATACAACTTCCCCAATATTATCCCCATAAAATTGCCAAGACAATGTGAAGATTCTGGAGTAGAAAAAAGGAATGTAGTCAAATTCTCCAGTTTTGTCTGGTTCCATTATTGCAGCAACGACATGTTTTGCAGACTTCCGAGCTGAATCAACATGCTCAAGTCTTCGAGTTTCCCCAAATGCTTTGACTGGAAATGCTGCAACATCTCCAATGGCATAGACTGAGCTGTTGCTTGACTGCAACATCCCATTTACTTTGATTCCACCTTTCTCCAAAGTGAGCTGGCCTTCAAACAG
Organism: Vigna umbellata; assembly: GCF_018835915.1. The sequence continues at coordinate 3,294 of NW_025911416.1, forward strand.
ACCTGTATTTGGACGTATTCCAATTCCCACCACAACCATGTCCACAGATAGCGTGCTTCCGTCTCTAAGATTAACAGCTGTAACCTGTCAAAAGATCCAGTCAGTTATAGGTTGAATCAATAGCAGATAATACTAAAACACATCAAATTGGCATTGTTCTAATCACTTTCTTCAAGGATATGGATATAGACATGGTTGGTTATCATCCTATCAACCACTATCTACTGGATTGATGATTGAAATATCTTTTCAGGAGAATTCACTTCCACTTTGAACTGGAAAAGGTTTGGCGCAATCATCCTCCCATATTTCTTATCCGATATACAATAGAAATTTCTCAAACAACAAAGGCCTATCCTAACAGGTGTGCCAGAATATCAGCTACAAGTAACATAATGCTATTGTATCAAAACCCAAAATTTTGGACTTGTCATTTAGATCAAAGTGGTTTTAATGATTTTTTAAGAGTTTTTGCTTTCCTCCATTTTTGTTTATGGAGTTATCATTAAAATTATCAAATTTTATTATTAGGATAATATGTTTCTTTTTCCCGTATCAACACACACATCACAAGCGAGAAAATGTTCAAAAAAAAGTTTCAATACCTTCCCAGTGGAGTCAAAATCGAATGATGACAGCACAGTTCCCTTAACGAAGTTTACTCCCCTTGATTTATAATATTCTTCGTAGTAGTTTGCTATTTTTGTGGTGAATAAACGAGCCACTGCAAAATAAACAAAACATTGAGAACGCCTTTCAGTTTTTGAAGTTGTTTTCATTCATTATAGCCACAGATGGAAATTTGTACAGAATAACTATCACAAACGACATACTCATACATTATGCGTAAATTGTGTTGACGAGTTTAAAAAAATTACTTACTGCAATGTTCCTCAGGGAAAACCATTGTCACATTTATTTTATTGATCACTAGAGATGCTGCACACTCCATGCCTATGTATCCACCACCAATGACAACAGCATTCCCTTCTGGACAAGATTGTATAACATTGACAAGCCTATTTGCATCTGCTATATCTCTTAAATAACAGACATTTTCTGCATCTGATCCACTCACCCCAAATTCTTCCAGCTTCAGAGCCTACACATTTCATTACATATGTGTTTAATATACCGTAAAGAAACTAAATGATCCACTATCTAGGTATGTTGGTGAGTTTATCCTCAAAGTATTCCAACACTAGTATTTACTATGTTTATGGAGAAGATAAGTTATTCATTAGTTTAAACATGAAGTTCCGAGGAAGTAAAAGTTTTCCAATCTCTTTCAAAGGCAGTGATATTGGATTACAAAGTTAATGTCTATAAAAAAAAGAAAAATACTAGAAATACACAGTAAATAGCCACAACTTCTATCATTTGTCTTTCTTTTCAAGACCATGTGCCCTTTGAGAAGGCAAACTAATTATTTTAAGTATGGAAATTCTGATCGAGAGATTTGTTTTAATACCCGTGCACCAGTAGCAACAATAAGAAACTTATAACTTATGGTCTCTCCTGTTGTTGTTAAAAGTGTCTTGCGTTTCACATCAGCAGATTTAACTCCGGTTCCAAGAACTAATTCAATCCCTGAAAATAAAACAGTTGCAATTTCAAAATATTCAGACATTCAGGATAGCAACTTATATGACATTAGAAACATTAAACTAAGATAAATATTAACTACATTTCAGCAATCAGCATCATTAAATGAAGAAACTATTTGGAAATAAAAAACAGGAAGTTACTTTCTAGAAGCACACGTGAATACTAATACCCAGTTTCAATGAACAAATTATCTAGCAATGCATTGAGGTTGGTCCTTTCTTACTTTCACCTTATGAAAACTACTTATCCTATATTGGTAATGGAACCTGAAATAATCACCAATTGTAAAAAGAAAAAACCAATAATATAATGTTGTTGAGAGGTGAAGTTTAAGTTCTGCCAAAAAATGCCAGAAATATATTGCCTCGTCACAATAGTAATTGCCATGGACTCAACACCACATTGAATGCAAGTGGAAATGATCAAACAAGGAAATAAATTAAAAGCAGAGATCAGAGGTGACATTCATGCATTTACATATTAAAATCCACCAGCAAACATGTACATAATTTTATTTAGCAATTCCTTGTTTCTCAATATAAAATAATTCAGCCCAAAACTAAGTTAAATTTTGTCTTCAAAGAATTTTCAGTTAGAAAATTTTGATGCAGTTAGATTGCTGGAGCTATACGGAATCAACTACTGAACTAGATCATTGCAGTATACATCAAGATGTAAGTGGAAATCATTCACTCCATTTAATCTCAAAGGGGGGAAGACAAGCAGCAAAAAATAAAAAGGAAAAGAATACATCAAGATGTAAAAACAATATAATTACCATGTTCTTTATACCATTTGGGAGTTAGCCTCTCCTCATTTGCACCAACACATGTATGAAAGGATGGAAGCCGTGCAGCAGCTGTATGTTGAAAATTTATTTCAGCAACAAGTAAATACAAAATCTTTGTGAAAAAAGCTAAGCAATGGAAGAAATAAAGGAGTCACAGAAATAAGCAGATTCATCTATCTGTACTATTTTTAACAGTATGGAAATGAAATTCACATAATGCAAGTGCCATCCTTTGCTCCTCGCCCAATCTGTTAAAAGACTGAGAATTTGAAATGGAAAAGGTATGTATATATTATTCACTGTAAACAGAGCTATTACACGGAACAGTATTCTCCGGTAATCACAGAGGCATGCTACGCCAGAGAATGCAAAGCAATTCTGTGAATATTATATAAGAAACCCACAGAATGCCAAAATCTCCCTTCCCTACAAGGATCCTTACACGGGACAGATCCCTTCCCACTAGCTGACTAACTGACAATTTCAGTCCCTAACTTTAATCATTTCCCTTCCTACACTTTCTTATAAATATATATGCAGAATCTTAGGCCGATGTGTCTCAGATTTATTGGCTATTAAACTCCTGAGCCCAACCACAAAATCCTCCAATTTGAACCAGTCAAGTTCAATTATCCATACGTATAAATATCAGATTATTTTGAAAAATAAATAGGCGATACTGTACACAAGGAACCAAAACTAAATAATACAGTTACTGTTCTACAAAAGGTAAACAAAAATTACGAAGACCACTGCAACAAAGTTTTGATATAAGTCTCCAATGTAACAGACGGAGTTACCAGTCCCCCAATGAAGTCAGATATCTTGGCTGCGGCATTCAAATTTAAAAACAGTACAGAGATATCACTTAACAGGAAGTTAAGACTCATACAAATATAAAGGTTTCAGCCATATGCCAATAAGAGAGGGATTTTCTATTTAGACAGAAGTCCTAATTTTAGGAGATTAGATTGTTTAATGTAAGAGAAAGAGAGCATGTTGGAAAGGAAAGGATTAACTGACACAAAGAAGAGTCTATACCTTCTGGAAGCAAAAATCCTTTGCTCAATGCAGGCCTTTCATAAGGAGCAACCTGAGTCAACCATTTGAGAATGTTTAAATACTTGTCACCACGTAAAGAAGAAATAGAAATATTTGGGCTTCGACCAAAAATTAATTTTGACGTCAGTGAATGAAATATAGACAAGGTCATCAATTGAAAAGAAAAATAATCAAACTTTAATGAAATCAATCACAAAAGCAACTCAAAACCAACATTGGAAAAACAAAATTAAACACTCCAAATGATTTGAAGGTAAGAGGTGACAGCAGAAACTCCATTGTGCAAAGCAGGTTTGCATAGCCAGACCCCATAAAGCTTAAGATATTAATTAAAAAAAAAGGGAGGTAATTATTCATACCGGTTCGTCGGAAATGATACAGAGTTCACCATGAGAGACTCCTTTTTTGACGAATTCAAGAGCAGCATAGCCAGCAGCCACGCCTCCCCCAAGAATCACATACACAAAGGCTCTCCCCATTTCCCAACTTCACATCCACACAACGCAACGCAAGGCAACAAAACAAAACGCCTTCGGTTATATTTATCTTCAATTTAAAAATCGAGGGTGCTTAAATTTTTGGGAGCGCTTTCTTCCAAGACACTCCCACAAAATCTGAAGATCATGAACGGGACCCACAACCACGACGGAGATATCTGATGCGTTTACCCTAATACCCCCAAATCATACCCTCTGCAAAACTCCATCGTTTCCACATATTTTAATAAAATTATCCATTGCATATTTTTAAAGATATAAGTGATTAATGAGATATGATCCATCACAGCCATTCATCTTGTCTTACCGTGGCAATTAAGTTATCCACCATATCTACGTTGTCTTGGTACATATCAGCCATTTGATTAATTTATTTAACCCTCCTTACCTATTTCAATTTCAATGATTCAACTAAAAGATTTTTGTGCGGTGAAAATTAAAATAAATAAAAATTATACGTTCTTAAAATCTCATATATATAAGTTTAGATAAAATGATTTTCTTATATTGAAATTCAATAATATATAATAAATATTTATCAATAATATACGGAAAAAGAAAATAACTAATATTTTAGACTTATTTTCTATTTTATTAAAAAAAGTTATACTACATTTTTTTAAATTTGATTTTTATCAATTTGATTGATTTTATGATCGATTTAATGTCTCAGTCAAATTTGTTATGGAATTATTTCTCGATAATATCAATTTTTAAAAGGGTGACATTTTATAATTTATGAATCTCTAATATTTTGTTTCTACTAAAAGATTAAATGAAAACTTATGTTCATAGTTATGTTTCTCGGAGATTTATTTCGATTATTACGTATTCGTTTTTTAATAACTAAATTTCTTTGATACGAGTTTTTCTTCCGGTAAATGTACCATATGCTCGGACGGTAATCACAGTACACAACTCTATATGACCGGACGAACATCAAAGACCACTAAGCTGCCGATAGGTACAACCGACATTACAAGTGTAAATGATTAATTTAAGGAGATTAAGGTAAATCGTGTTTAAGAGTATTGGACTAGGATTGGACCAAGATTAAACTATCGCTAATCTTAGGTCCATGCTTAAAAACTATAAATATAAGTCAAAGGTAAAAGGTAGGTAGAGACAATTACTGTGCATTTATTATTGTCATTGTCATATTGGATTACCGAACGATTCAACTACTGACTTTGGCATCAGAGTGTCTTTAACAAGTACACCCCCGGGCGGACGAGCAAACAAGAGGTGCACGGAGCGAGACCGGACGACGAGAAAGGACAAATTATGAAGGTATACAGTAACTCAACCCCATAACCGAAATATTTTGGCGCCCATCATGGGACCGAGTTGCTTGATAAGCCCAATGGTGACCACGTGAAACATGAGCATTGACGACCCAACAGAAATGATCCGGATGTTGCAACAAAAAATGGAGGAGATGCAGCAGCGTCATGAAGCGGAACTCATAGTCGTTAGGGCAGAATGCTCGACTCGGATTGCCCAAGAGAAGGGATCGGGGGCAGGTGAGAAGGAGGGAGAGGAGCACGCTAGGGAGTGCGACAAAGCCACTCTGGAAGACAAAACTGAACATAGCAGTATGTCGGACGAGACGTGGAAACAAACTGAGCCGGGAGTCGATGGGAGTAAGGCCAAATCTGTCCATGCTAAAAGTGTGGCCGTAAACAAATTATTAATAGTAAAGATCGAGAGCTCGTCCATCCTACTTCCCTTTGTCAAGGAAATCATGGATGTCCACATATCAGAACAAATTGTCCCGCCCAGTTCAAGATATACGACAGGACAACAGACCCAGAGGCCTACACCAAGACCTTCACCAACACGATGGCGTTCCGCACAGGCAATGACGCCATCTGGTGCCGAGCGTTTTTCCTTTCCCTGGAGGGGAGGCGATGGAATGGTTCAATTCACTTCCTCCCAACTCCATCGAGAATTTCACAGGATTGCAACGCATGTTCAACCGTCAATTTGCGACTAGTAGTACTCAGGACTTGACCATCTTCGAGTTGGTAAACATAAGGCAAGGGAAGGAGGAAACTTTAAAAACATTAATGGATCGTTACTAGAAAACTGTACGACAGGTAAAGGGGTTAAGCCCGGAACTCGCCCTCTAGTACGTTCTCCTCGCCTTCAAGCCAGGGCCTTTTAAGGATAACATTTGCTGGCGAGCTCCTAAAACCATGGAAGAACCGCGAGAGAGGGCAGCCGATGAAATAAGAGTAGAGGATATGAAATAGTCATATAAGAAGGAGGGCCAGGAGATCAAAGGAGATAAGACCGACGGGAAGAAGTCGGACGGTCAACCTGGAAAGCCCAAAGGGTTCAAGCAGCGAGAACAACCTAGCGGACCACGATTTCAGCAGTATACCCCATTGAACATCCCTCGAGCAAGAATATTGCAGGAGGCCTTGAGCGCTAACGTAATCCACGAACCAAAGAGACAACCCACACCGCCCGGGGCGGACGACAACAAACACTGTTCATACCACAAAAACATGGGTTACACAACGGAGGAGTGCGTGACCTTGAAGAACAAGATTGAAGAACTGATCCGAGCGGAACAGTTAAATAAATACGTGAAGGTTGACCATCCCGAGGCACCATTACAACAACCGCAAAGTCCCCGGCGGGCGAGTCCACGAAGACCAGAGAGGCATGAAAGATCGAGACATGGTTAGATAGACCACTCTCGGTCCAAAAGGCGGAGAAGCTAGATCGACGGCAAGAGCCACGACCGCCCTTTACAGGGAGACATTAACACGATATTCAGAGGATTTGCGGGTGGGGGTTCATCATCGTCCGCCCGAAAACGACATGTGCGAGCCTTGCCATCCTTCCACGCGGTGGAAGAGTCGCGAAGAACAATGCCGCCCATAACCTTCTCGGGCGACTATTTCCTCGCCCTCGACCCCGACCAAGATGACCATATGGTAATTACTGTAGAGATCACTCGCTATAGCGTCAACAAGGTGTTGGTTGACCAAGGAAGCTCAGTGAGCATCCTCTACTGGAAAACATTCCAAAAGATGGATATCTCGGACGACCTGATCGTCCCGTATAATGAGCAGATAGTGGGCTTCGCAGGCGAGAGAGTAGACACTCAAGGCTATGTAGATCTGTGCACCCGACTTGGAGCCGGTCGGGATAGTGAAGAAAAGAGGGTTAGATACTGTTTAACCCTCGACAAGTGTAACCGAATCATATCAAGTAATAAAACTGGTAAGACCAAGTATCGTTCTCCCAAAGGACTCACGGCCTAGAGAATTATGTGATTTGTTGATTATATAAGACTTGTAAAACCAATTCTTTGAGATTTTAAATGCAAATTACTGAAAAGTAAATATGAATGCATGTATTGATCAATGGAAAAGAAGAAGCAAAACACGTGAATTGAAATATATGATGAGTATGTTGTTGGGGTTTTTCAATTTCATCCTTATCCACTCTCATGTATTCAAGAATTCATCTTTCTTCATTAATGTTAATGCCACTCTCTAAATTACCTTAAACCCGATGTCTCGGCGAAGAAAGCCTAATCACAATCACTAATTTACAATGTCTTGTCTCCCTAGCAATTATTCATGCATTATAAAGCACAGAAGCTTAAAGACAGCCAACCATCATATTCCTATGTCTAGGTTTATACTACTATTGGGAGAGATTCTCCAGATCTAGATTTCTCCGTATGTGTTCATATCAACAAAATCAATTATCATGCTATGAATGAGTTAAACAATGCAATCATTAAGCAAAGGAGAAAAACCTTAACGANTTCTAAATATTACAGAAAAGTAAGCCCAAGCCCATAAGAATGACGCTCAGCGGTAAGTGCGTGACTTTTATTCTGCCCCTCAGCTGTAGTTTTGCCCCTCAGCGGTGACTGCGGGTCTTCAAAGTGTCGCTTAGCGGTAAATGGCGCTAAGCGGTACTTACGGCTTCTTCCTTTTATGCACTTTTTCTTCCTTTTCTGAATCCAACTCCTAGCTCCTTCACTTCTTTCACTCAATTCATCTTAAAACCTGCAAAAACAAAGAAATCAAGCATAAAACCTGTCCAACTCTCTTATTTCCAAATCTTCAACAAAAACATGATTCCAAGCTAGTTTCTAAGTCATAAAGGTTGACTTTAAGGTCAAATTTGAGTATAAAAGTAACAGTTTTTCAATTTTTATCACAACCCCAAACTTAGAACTTTGCTTGTCCTCAAGCAAACAAGATGTAATTCAATCTTCCACTAATCCATACAATGGTTCACCACATTCAAAACTTCTTTTCTCAAGACAAGTAAATACTCAAATCAGCTTATCACAAAGAATTTAGCTAAGATGCACACATGCTTTAGTGTTCACATAATCCCATATTATCCAACAAATGCTATTCTCATGAATGATCAATCAACTAAGCATAGATGTAATTATGTGCTCATGGAAATTTTTCCTCACCAGAAAAAGTGTTTCACTCAAACACACAAGTGCATAAGAGGTCACTCATTCACTCTACTATCACAATGTCACATGAATTAACTTTGCCTTTCATTTAACCACAGTCAAACACATTCACAAGTGTCATCACAAGGACTTTTCTATGGCTTATAATGTGGCTGCGCTAACAAGAAAATTGGGTTTTCTAGATCACAAAATCCTCGAGTCAAGTGAATCATCTAAACAAAACCATTATTCCTTCTTCTCAACTTTCTTTTGCATTGAGCCTTTCTCTTTTTCCTTCTTTTCTTCCTTTTTCTTTTTATTTTCACATGCTTAGTGATGAATCGTTATTTCTTGAATTATATTTAGTTTATTGCACTTAAATAAACCAGGGAATGTGTGTTAATTGTCTGTTATTCCCCGTTTTCCGATTCTGCTTTAATTTGGTCGAAATTTGTAATTTTGGCCTAATTGGATTTTCTGAGCGATTAAGATGATTTTTTATCAGGAAGAAATTTTGGATTGGAGATTATATTTTGGGAACATCGAGGAAGAAATGCAATTAATTCACGCACTCTTTCACCACGACATTTAGAATTAATTAAATTGTATTCAGTAGTTTAATTTTTGAATCAACTCTTACATTTTGGGTCAATTTTTGGTAAACTAGATTAGACCCAAAAATTAGAGGTTAGTGACTTGGACCCTAGGGTTTTATTGTGTGGACCCCATCCCCTATTAAAAGGGAGGACACACGGCCAAGGGCTACAGCCGCCACTTGCCATTTTGCCACTCACTCTCTCGGTCTTTAGTTTTTACGCTCTTGTTTTGGAACATTTCTTGGGGGCTAGAACGCTGTTTTTTTTTAATGAAGGAGAAGAGAGTTTTAATGCTTCATTCCTTTGGCTGAATCTTCATTGCATTTTCATTTTTAATTGGAGGCACAATTTTATGTTTCTTGACTGGAACGCTGTTTTTGGGATGATGAATGAATAGCTGATTTTTACTACTCCCTTGTTGATTTACTCATGGCCCTTTATTTTGAGAAGGAAGCTGTGCTGAACGGAGAATGGTAGAGCACAATTAGAAGAAGTTATTTCTTTAGGAAAGGGATTTGTCCAGCCGTGCTTTGGTTTTTCTTTGAGTAATTTTATTAAATGAAAAAGAAGGAAGCACACGGAAAGGGGGGCTGATTACGTTGGGCATTTAATTCCATGTTTGGTTGATGAAGCTTGAGGATGATGATTGATGATGGAGAGGAGCAACACTCGATGATTTACTCTTTTCCATCTTTGCTGGGACGACGTGAGCACGCGGATGACTGAGAAAAGGAGTGCTGATTGATGAAAAAGGAAGTGGTGATTAAGTGGAGGAAGAACACGTTACGGGAGGAGGAAGTGTTGATTCATTTTGCGAGAAGAGGAGCTTCATCATTGGAGAGTAGTTGTTACGGAAAGGGAAGCAAGAAGTATGTGGTGCTACTGTTACGGAAGGGGAGCACGAGGCACATAAGAACTGCTGCTGTCACGTCATAATAGAAAGCTCCAATGTTCATCACGGGAAAAGGAGAGGTGCTGATTCATGGTAGCAAGTGCATGTGATAGTTTGGAGAAAAGAATTTAATTCAATTGCCTTGGAGAAAGGAAGCAGCAGCACGTAGGTGTCACGGTAGTAGGGGTCATGGCTGCTGGAAGAAAAGAGAATGGTTTTTTGTTTTTATGAAATGAGAAGTAGATTAGGTGGAGAGAATGATGGGTATGGCAGCAGGTAGCAACAATGCATTTCTTTTATTACTTGGAGAATGAAGAGGTGTGATTAGGCTTGGAGTAGGTTGCTGATTTGAGTTGCACGGTTGATTGAAAAGAATGGTGTCAACGGCTTTAAGCGGCTCTGAGGTTTTTCATTTTGGAAGCTCACGGGTTGCATCCACATCTTAGATTCATTACTTTATGTTTACCTCCTAATATTGCATTACAATGTTTTATGCTTAAGTGTTGCATTTCTATAACTTGAATTGTGTTGATTTTATACTAGTGTATTGTTTCTTTAATGTTTTCATGCAGTTTAATTCCTTTCAATATATTCGGTTGGTTTTATTTAATTCAGTTAAGTTTATTTTACCACATCAAAGTAAAAATCTCTCACCAAAAACCCCCCCACTAGTGTTTTTGATTTGAGACTGAACCCCAATTTGGTCCTTGAGAGACGACCCCTAGGAGTCACTTCCTAGTAACTATACTGCATTAATTTGCAATCAACTTTTATGTGAGGTGCGACCCTCTCAACACTTAGCTCTTGGCTCAATGCTTGTTATTTTTCCTTTCTAGACTTCCCAACAACCCCAAACTTGAACATTTATCAATACCACAATACATCTTCAACTCAACTCAAGGTAAAACTTTTTCAAAAAGGGTTTTCTAATCATGTTCAAGGCTAAAGGGTTCAAAGGATAGAACACATAATGTTCTCTTTTAATGGGCTAAAATCAATGCTTTTGGCTAAAAAGGGTTACCAACAAATGGCCTGATCATATGACACATACAAGCAAAGTGATTCCAATCATAGAAAACCTGGGCAAAGTCATTCATGCTTTTCAAAATAATAGCATTCAATCAAAAACTCTAGATCTCAAAACTCACATATAGGCTCATTTAATCATTCCACATACACACCTGTTAGCATTCATAATCATAATCATAACATCATGCATCTGTTCACACACGTTTGTTGACACCACCTGTAATATCAGATCTTAATGCAACATCTCAACATCAATCAATATCAAAGCATCAATCAAGCAATACTCATCACACGCAAATCAATATCAAACCATTGCATCAGATATAAGTCTCAAACTGAGTACATCAACACCTATTCTAAAAACAGAAGCAAAATAAAGTTCACAATAAAAAAAGAAAACAAGTTAGAAAACTGGGTTGCCTCCAGTAAACGCTTCTTTAACGTCACTAGCTTGACCTAATAAGCTCATGGATCAACCAACTTCATAACTGTGGAAAGGCATTCCACTTCTCCTCCCAAATAGTGCTTGAGACGCTGACCATTTACTACCCAACTTCTCTGTGGATCACTAGCAGCTGGATCTACCAATTCAATTGCTCCATGGGGATGCACATCCTTTATTATGAATGGTCCTGACCATTTTGACTTCAACTTCCCAGGAAATAGCTTCAAACGTGAATTGAACAATAACACCTACTGCCTTGGATTAAAAACCCTTTTTATCAGCTTCTTGTCATGATATAATTTTACCTTTTCTTTATAATTCCTGGATGAATCATATGCATGCAACCGCATCTCTTCAAGTTCTAATATCTGCCTTCTACGTTTATTTTGAGTATCATAGGGATTAAAATTTAAAAATTTTAGAGCCCGCAAAGTTTTATGCTCCATCTCCACTGGCAGATGACATGCTTTTCCATAGACTAACTGAAAATGTGATAAACCATAGATGTCTTCATTGTCGTCCTATATGCCCAGAGAGCATCATCCAATTTCTGTGACAGTCCTTTCTTGATGAAGCAACTTGTTTTCTCCAAGATCCTCTTTATCTCCTGTTAGACACCTCAGCTTGCCCATTTATCTGTGGATGATAAGTGCAACCACCTTATGTGCTCACACCATAATATTTGAGTACTTTTGCAAGCTGAAAGTTTGCAAAAATGAGATCCTCCGTCACTAATAAGTACTCTTGGAGTTCCAAAGCACGAGAAAATTTGCCTCTTTAGAAATTTAATCACAATGCTAGCATCATTCTTGGGGACAAGCCAGGCTTCTACCCATTTACACTCACATAATCCACCGCCACCAATATGTATTCATTAATTGAAAGAGAGGTGGAAAAGGGGGTCCCACAAAATCAATTACCCCAACATCAAAGACTTCAACCTCTAAAAATGCCTTTGTATGGCATCTCATGACGTCTTGAATAGTCCCCAATCCTTTGACATTTATCATAATTTTTAGCATGATTATGCATCTTTAAACATGGTAGGCCAATAAAATCCTGACGGGAGAACTTTTGCTGTTGTTCTTTCT
>NW_025911417.1:0-13621 GCF_018835915.1 Vigna umbellata
TTTTCAAATTGATTTTCCACGTGGACCACTCCCATTTAGACACCTGTCCCGTGTCTAAATGTTGTCAAAAGAGGTTGTTCAAGTATCATTTTCCTTCTAGAAAACCTGGTGCGATTCTGCAGAATTCTGCAGAAACGCGCGTGCGTCCAAACAGTGCTCAACCAAATAGCTGTCGGTCAATTTCGGAACCTTCGGTATTGTATTCTGAACGTTCGCCCGAATAGTGAACAATAGTGGTACGCCAAATCTGAGCGTTGGTCCGTATAGGATCGACCATATAGTGGTCGGCCAATTCTGAACGTTCGGTCTTGTATTCTTAGTGTTCGTCCGTATAGACCTCGATCAAAGAGTGGTAGGCAAAAGTGAGCGTTCGGTATTGTACTGGTAGCGAGGGTTAACGTTTGTTCTTGGTGGGTAAGTGATTCTAGCGTTCGGTTTAAATGAGATATTCTCGGCTTGTGAGCGTTCGTTCTTGGTGGGTAAGTGATTTTAGCGTTCGGTCTTAGCTATTAGTGATTGTAGACGTTCGTACTTAAATTGGTATTCTCAGAAAGTGATCTTGAACGTTCGGCCTTCATGAGATTTAATTTGGTAGTGTTCGCTGTCTTAGCGTTAAGTCTAAGTGCTTGATTTCAGCGTTCGCTCTTTTGGTGTTCGACCTAATGGTGTCCGGTCAAATAGCGTTCGTGCTAAATTGTGATTTTAAGGAAGTGATCTTGAGCGTTCGTTTTGATGAATTCGTGATTGTAGCCGTTCGTCCCTAAGTTGGTATTCTAAGTTTGAATCTTAAAACGTTCGGTCTTGGTGTATTAGTGAGCATAAGCGTTCGTTCTTGATTGGTATTCTCTAGTAGCAATGTTGAGCGTTCGATCTTCATTTGATAGTCTTAAGTTTGGATCTTGAGCGTTCGGTCTTGATATCTGTTAGTAATCATTAGCGTTCGACCTGGATCGGGTATTTAGAGGTTTAGTTGGTAAGCGTTCGATTTGGGTGTATCAGTTATAGTTAGCGTTCGATCTTGACCAGGTATTCTCAGGCTTCGATCTTAAGCGTTCGGTATGAATGATAGATAGTGTTCGGTTTTACGGATGCTTATTCCCAGTTTGTGAACGTTCGGTTTCGACGATGTCTGGTAGTGCTTATAATAAGTAGCGTCCGGTCTTGATAAGATTTGATCTTTAAGCGTTCGTCCAAACAGTTCATTTTAAGTGTTCAACCTTAGCGTTCGTTCAAATAGTGTTCGGCTAAATAGTATTCAGTTTAATAACGTTTGGTGTTTTAGTGTTAAGCCTAAGAGATTGATCTTAACGTTCGTCCAGGCAGTATTCAATTTGAGTGAGGTGTTCGGTTTTAGCGTTCGGCCGAATAGTGTTGAATCTAATATGAAGCTCGGTTTTAGCGTTCGGCTGAATAGTGTTCAAACGAATATGGTGCTCGGTTTCAGCGTTCGGCCTGATTGTGTTGGATCTCATAGTGTCCGTCCAGATAGCATAGCGTTCGGCAAATATAGCTATCAGAAGATAGCGTTCGTCCAAAATGTATTCAGCAATTAGCTTTCGTCCGAATAGCTCGATGAATAGTGTTCGGTTGAATAGCGTTCGGCCAAATAGTGTTCGTCCAAATAGTATTCGTCCAAATAGTGCTCGGCAAATAGTGTTCTATAAATAGTGTTGTTTAAGTTTATTTGCTCTTGAATTGAATTATGCGTACAAACGTTTGGAATATATACTGTGATGTGATATTGATGAAAAGATGAGAGTATGTGAAGGTATGAAATATGATAAATTACTGTGATGATCTGATTGTAAATGTAAATGATGAATTCGAATATGATTCGGACATCTTGGGGAGAGATGGATGAAAGTGGTGATGTGAAGTATTGTTGTTGTTCTGTATAACTGTATGGAGCTTTGAACTGGTGTGTATATCCCTACACTCAAAGCATTGTTCATACTCAAGTAGAGAAGGACAGTGTAAGTTGTGAGAGTAGAGGGAGGTCCTCGTCTATAGTCTTTGATAGTAGACATAGACAAATTGGGGGATTTACCTTGCATAGTGTTGGGGTGGCCAACAATAAAACTATACAAGTGCAAAGACGACCAATAGTTCGACAGTTATACAAATCCGAATGAGTCGTGTGAGTGAGTTGTGGTTTAGTGAGTATGCTTTAATTGTTCTTATATATATAACTGCGTATGATGACATGAATTAACTGTGTTGTATGTATAACATGCTTTTTATATCTAGCTCACCCTTGCATTGTTTTGTGTTGTGTGCCGTTTGGGTATGTTTCTTTGGCGATGATCATCCACTTGGATGGGAGCAGATGTTGTCGCGGAGATTCCCTTGGAGCAAGAGCTGGAGGTTACTGATGTTGCGGAGTAGTCTTCTTAGAATTTCCTGATTGAACACTTGTAGTGTTTAATCCTTTCAACTGTTCAAGTTTAAATTTTCAGTTTCTTTTATTCCTGGATGACTGTAATTTCATATTTAATTACACGTCATACTCCGACTGTTCTTTATATTTGGATGTTAACGTCTTTATTATATAATATTGGTTATTATATAATCGGGATGTTACAATATACATCTCATGCGTGGGACTAAATATTAATGTGTGGTCTGATAGTGGCTTGATAGCAGGTAGAATGATATGCCTAACAAAGACAAATCTCGCTAGGATAGACTCTAACTCATGGCTCTACTACTATATTAAGGAGTGGACTTTAAACCCTAATTCAACCCCACAAAACCGACTTATAAAGTGAGATTTACACCCACTTATATACTTTAAATTGGCCTTATCTCTAGTCAATGTGGAACTTCCAACAGGAAGAAAGCCTCACATTCCATTCAGTGGCTTGTTAGTTAAAGGAACAAGATTAGGCACTAAAACAGCTCAAACATCATTTATACAAGACTCAAAAACAGATGAAACATTGTACCATGAGAAGCATAAGGAACAGAATTAGTGGAGAGTAAGTTTTCTTCAACCTTGGGCTGCACAGACAGCTATGCTTGCACCACGCTTTTATGGTTATTTTCAGATATTGAACTAGCACGGAGAGGTGTCTTACAAATTGAAGCTAAAAGCTATTGGCTTCTATGCAACAGAACCAGAATTTCCGGCTGAACTACAAGCGCAAGATGAACCAAAACAGGTTGAGTAATAGAGGAAGTATACATGCAGGAAAGAAAATGAAGCAATTTTTAATTCAATTTAAGGGCAAGCCAGCTGAAGATGCAACATGGGAGGAACAGCTATCAATTTCCAACTTCAGCCTTCAGGAAATGGTTGCATTTACAGCAGGTTTAACGATACAATCCAATACTTTGTTGGGTTGGAAGGAGAACCAGTTATATAAGTCCTAAATAAACTAGCCATTTGAAAGGTATACTCAAGAAAGACATACAAGGTCTCCGAAACTGCTATGGAGTGCAGTTATTTTGTGGAAAGAAGTTGCTAGAACAGTTATTGCAGAAAGAAATTGCTTTGTAAAGAAGTTATTGTGAGAGGGGAGAGTTGTTTTCCTTTGTAGTTATACTCTGTTATATAGGAAAAAGCAATTGTCAGATGTATGAGGGGAGAAGTCATCTCTGCAGGAGCCAGGGCTCCGATTTTGTATCTAAAACAGTGTATTATTGAATTCAATAAAACTCCCTTTTAAATTCAGAAGCATTGTTTATTAAGTTCATGTTTTTTCCATTTAGTAAGATAAGACATTGATAGATACTAGACCAATTAACTGAACCATGATTAGCTCAACTGTCCTATTCTAACCAATAAGCAAATTGATATCCTCTCATTCTCTTGTATTTGCAGAAATAACATTTTATCCATGCGAGGAAAATGCAATTTGACAAGCATCCCGATGATGACCGTGCTCAAGTTAAGTTCTCAAACACAAGTACTTCAGCACTTTAAATTTGGCCAATTTTTTTCAATAACAAGCATACTGAGTAAATCTAAAAGCAAAATGCAACAAATTAGTCAAACATACCATTCCTTGTAAAAACAAGTTCTAAGAAACTCCTTCAGTTTACTGGTGCTAATGCCCATTTAGTGCCTCATCCTGACAACATATAGCGAGCTCATTATAAAATCCAATCTGGATAAAAGTTCTAACTGCAGTCTAATGTTTACCATGGTAGAAAACTGGTCTCTAATACAGTGCATGGTTTTCAGCATCATACCTATAGAATCTGTAGCCAACTGGAACTTTACATCTTGAACTCCCGACTGAAATGGACCAACATTTTGAAGCTGAAACGGAAACAGTTAAAACAATAAAATCACATAAAACAACATTTGATTATTTTACATACAATACATATGCATATCTACTTAATAATAAAGCCAGACCAGAAGACTTAATTGATACGCACATCTGTTACTTGTCTTTAAAGTCTAGAGCAGCACAAAATGAGCATTGAAGGAAGGAAAGTCCGTCCTCTACTCAAGTTCAATAGGTGGTATTTACCTTCAAATCAATAACCGCTGCAGGGTCTGCTGATCCTTTCTCCAGATTTGTCATATTCCATGTCATCGCCTTTAATCTAGGCACAATATTCTTGAAAACAATACAGTTTAAATGTTTAATCTCAGATTAAAGTATCCAATTGAGCTCACTTTCACAAAGTATACAGTAAAACAACTTACTTGATCTTTCATCACATCTTCTTGCCACTCGAGCTGAAACTTCTGCAACAGAAGTGTCAACAGTTTTTGCAATTCAGGCAGAACTTCATCCGGAAACAGCTTTGGAATATCCTCCTTTGAAGTATTCTCATAAACACACCTCCTAATTAACATTCGGAAGCAAACCAGAAGCTGCAGATAGCGTTAAAATAATATTTTGTACCGTGATAAGGATTGGTTACTGATGTGCCTCTCTCTAGGTCACACTCTCCCTCTCAACCTTCGCGCTTCTCTCTCTACAATTCTTCCAAAAATGAATTTCAAATTTGAAAGGCACGTCTTGAAAACCCTGCCCACCCCCTTTCCACGTCAGATTTCATTTTCAAATTGATTTTCCACGTGGACCACTCCCATTTAGACACCTGTCCCGTGTCTAAATGTTGTCAAAAGAGGTTGTTCAAGTATCATTTTCCTTCTAGAAAACCTGGTGCGATTCTGCAGAATTCTGCAGAAACGCGCGTGCGTCCAAACAGTGCTCAACCAAATAGCTGTCGGTCAATTTCGGAACCTTCGGTATTGTATTCTGAACGTTCGCCCGAATAGTGAACAATAGTGGTACGCCAAATCTGAGCGTTGGTCCGTATAGGATCGACCATATAGTGGTCGGCCAATTCTGAACGTTCGGTCTTGTATTCTTAGTGTTCGTCCGTATAGACCTCGATCAAAGAGTGGTAGGCAAAAGTGAGCGTTCGGTATTGTACTGGTAGCGAGGGTTAACGTTTGTTCTTGGTGGGTAAGTGATTCTAGCGTTCGGTTTAAATGAGATATTCTCGGCTTGTGAGCGTTCGTTCTTGGTGGGTAAGTGATTTTAGCGTTCGGTCTTAGCTATTAGTGATTGTAGACGTTCGTACTTAAATTGGTATTCTCAGAAAGTGATCTTGAACGTTCGGCCTTCATGAGATTTAATTTGGTAGTGTTCGCTGTCTTAGCGTTAAGTCTAAGTGCTTGATTTCAGCGTTCGCTCTTTTGGTGTTCGACCTAATGGTGTCCGGTCAAATAGCGTTCGTGCTAAATTGTGATTTTAAGGAAGTGATCTTGAGCGTTCGTTTTGATGAATTCGTGATTGTAGCCGTTCGTCCCTAAGTTGGTATTCTAAGTTTGAATCTTAAAACGTTCGGTCTTGGTGTATTAGTGAGCATAAGCGTTCGTTCTTGATTGGTATTCTCTAGTAGCAATGTTGAGCGTTCGATCTTCATTTGATAGTCTTAAGTTTGGATCTTGAGCGTTCGGTCTTGATATCTGTTAGTAATCATTAGCGTTCGACCTGGATCGGGTATTTAGAGGTTTAGTTGGTAAGCGTTCGATTTGGGTGTATCAGTTATAGTTAGCGTTCGATCTTGACCAGGTATTCTCAGGCTTCGATCTTAAGCGTTCGGTATGAATGATAGATAGTGTTCGGTTTTACGGATGCTTATTCCCAGTTTGTGAACGTTCGGTTTCGACGATGTCTGGTAGTGCTTATAATAAGTAGCGTCCGGTCTTGATAAGATTTGATCTTTAAGCGTTCGTCCAAACAGTTCATTTTAAGTGTTCAACCTTAGCGTTCGTTCAAATAGTGTTCGGCTAAATAGTATTCAGTTTAATAACGTTTGGTGTTTTAGTGTTAAGCCTAAGAGATTGATCTTAACGTTCGTCCAGGCAGTATTCAATTTGAGTGAGGTGTTCGGTTTTAGCGTTCGGCCGAATAGTGTTGAATCTAATATGAAGCTCGGTTTTAGCGTTCGGCTGAATAGTGTTCAAACGAATATGGTGCTCGGTTTCAGCGTTCGGCCTGATTGTGTTGGATCTCATAGTGTCCGTCCAGATAGCATAGCGTTCGGCAAATATAGCTATCAGAAGATAGCGTTCGTCCAAAATGTATTCAGCAATTAGCTTTCGTCCGAATAGCTCGATGAATAGTGTTCGGTTGAATAGCGTTCGGCCAAATAGTGTTCGTCCAAATAGTATTCGTCCAAATAGTGCTCGGCAAATAGTGTTCTATAAATAGTGTTGTTTAAGTTTATTTGCTCTTGAATTGAATTATGCGTACAAACGTTTGGAATATATACTGTGATGTGATATTGATGAAAAGATGAGAGTATGTGAAGGTATGAAATATGATAAATTACTGTGATGATCTGATTGTAAATGTAAATGATGAATTCGAATATGATTCGGACATCTTGGGGAGAGATGGATGAAAGTGGTGATGTGAAGTATTGTTGTTGTTCTGTATAACTGTATGGAGCTTTGAACTGGTGTGTATATCCCTACACTCAAAGCATTGTTCATACTCAAGTAGAGAAGGACAGTGTAAGTTGTGAGAGTAGAGGGAGGTCCTCGTCTATAGTCTTTGATAGTAGACATAGACAAATTGGGGGATTTACCTTGCATAGTGTTGGGGTGGCCAACAATAAAACTATACAAGTGCAAAGACGACCAATAGTTCGACAGTTATACAAATCCGAATGAGTCGTGTGAGTGAGTTGTGGTTTAGTGAGTATGCTTTAATTGTTCTTATATATATAACTGCGTATGATGACATGAATTAACTGTGTTGTATGTATAACATGCTTTTTATATCTAGCTCACCCTTGCATTGTTTTGTGTTGTGTGCCGTTTGGGTATGTTTCTTTGGCGATGATCATCCACTTGGATGGGAGCAGATGTTGTCGCGGAGATTCCCTTGGAGCAAGAGCTGGAGGTTACTGATGTTGCGGAGTAGTCTTCTTAGAATTTCCTGATTGAACACTTGTAGTGTTTAATCCTTTCAACTGTTCAAGTTTAAATTTTCAGTTTCTTTTATTCCTGGATGACTGTAATTTCATATTTAATTACACGTCATACTCCGACTGTTCTTTATATTTGGATGTTAACGTCTTTATTATATAATATTGGTTATTATATAATCGGGATGTTACAATATACATCTCATGCGTGGGACTAAATATTAATGTGTGGTCTGATAGTGGCTTGATAGCAGGTAGAATGATATGCCTAACAAAGACAAATCTCGCTAGGATAGACTCTAACTCATGGCTCTACTACTATATTAAGGAGTGGACTTTAAACCCTAATTCAACCCCACAAAACCGACTTATAAAGTGAGATTTACACCCACTTATATACTTTAAATTGGCCTTATCTCTAGTCAATGTGGAACTTCCAACAGGAAGAAAGCCTCACATTCCATTCAGTGGCTTGTTAGTTAAAGGAACAAGATTAGGCACTAAAACAGCTCAAACATCATTTATACAAGACTCAAAAACAGATGAAACATTGTACCATGAGAAGCATAAGGAACAGAATTAGTGGAGAGTAAGTTTTCTTCAACCTTGGGCTGCACAGACAGCTATGCTTGCACCACGCTTTTATGGTTATTTTCAGATATTGAACTAGCACGGAGAGGTGTCTTACAAATTGAAGCTAAAAGCTATTGGCTTCTATGCAACAGAACCAGAATTTCCGGCTGAACTACAAGCGCAAGATGAACCAAAACAGGTTGAGTAATAGAGGAAGTATACATGCAGGAAAGAAAATGAAGCAATTTTTAATTCAATTTAAGGGCAAGCCAGCTGAAGATGCAACATGGGAGGAACAGCTATCAATTTCCAACTTCAGCCTTCAGGAAATGGTTGCATTTACAGCAGGTTTAACGATACAATCCAATACTTTGTTGGGTTGGAAGGAGAACCAGTTATATAAGTCCTAAATAAACTAGCCATTTGAAAGGTATACTCAAGAAAGACATACAAGGTCTCCGAAACTGCTATGGAGTGCAGTTATTTTGTGGAAAGAAGTTGCTAGAACAGTTATTGCAGAAAGAAATTGCTTTGTAAAGAAGTTATTGTGAGAGGGGAGAGTTGTTTTCCTTTGTAGTTATACTCTGTTATATAGGAAAAAGCAATTGTCAGATGTATGAGGGGAGAAGTCATCTCTGCAGGAGCCAGGGCTCCGATTTTGTATCTAAAACAGTGTATTATTGAATTCAATAAAACTCCCTTTTAAATTCAGAAGCATTGTTTATTAAGTTCATGTTTTTTCCATTTAGTAAGATAAGACATTGATAGATACTAGACCAATTAACTGAACCATGATTAGCTCAACTGTCCTATTCTAACCAATAAGCAAATTGATATCCTCTCATTCTCTTGTATTTGCAGAAATAACATTTTATCCATGCGAGGAAAATGCAATTTGACAAGCATCCCGATGATGACCGTGCTCAAGTTAAGTTCTCAAACACAAGTACTTCAGCACTTTAAATTTGGCCAATTTTTTTCAATAACAAGCATACTGAGTAAATCTAAAAGCAAAATGCAACAAATTAGTCAAACATACCATTCCTTGTAAAAACAAGTTCTAAGAAACTCCTTCAGTTTACTGGTGCTAATGCCCATTTAGTGCCTCATCCTGACAACATATAGCGAGCTCATTATAAAATCCAATCTGGATAAAAGTTCTAACTGCAGTCTAATGTTTACCATGGTAGAAAACTGGTCTCTAATACAGTGCATGGTTTTCAGCATCATACCTATAGAATCTGTAGCCAACTGGAACTTTACATCTTGAACTCCCGACTGAAATGGACCAACATTTTGAAGCTGAAACGGAAACAGTTAAAACAATAAAATCACATAAAACAACATTTGATTATTTTACATACAATACATATGCATATCTACTTAATAATAAAGCCAGACCAGAAGACTTAATTGATACGCACATCTGTTACTTGTCTTTAAAGTCTAGAGCAGCACAAAATGAGCATTGAAGGAAGGAAAGTCCGTCCTCTACTCAAGTTCAATAGGTGGTATTTACCTTCAAATCAATAACCGCTGCAGGGTCTGCTGATCCTTTCTCCAGATTTGTCATATTCCATGTCATCGCCTTTAATCTAGGCACAATATTCTTGAAAACAATACAGTTTAAATGTTTAATCTCAGATTAAAGTATCCAATTGAGCTCACTTTCACAAAGTATACAGTAAAACAACTTACTTGATCTTTCATCACATCTTCTTGCCACTCGAGCTGAAACTTCTGCAACAGAAGTGTCAACAGTTTTTGCAATTCAGGCAGAACTTCATCCGGAAACAGCTTTGGAATATCCTCCTTTGAAGTATTCTCATAAACACACCTCCTAATTAACATTCGGAATTTTCTGAAACACTCTTCCCTTCTCTGCGTGCTCTTTCATCTTCCTCAGAAAACCAAACCCTCATTTTCTCCTCCTTCTCTCTAGAACCTTCCGTCTTCCCTCTTCTGCAACTCACCCTCCTTTTCTCCGTTCACGTTCAGCACCGTGAGAAAGCACAGCACTCAAACCGTGATCTTCCATCAACGGCGATTGTTTTGGATTCTGAAACGGGTAAGTTTCACGTCCTCAACCACTCTTCATTTTTCCACATGCAAGCTCGTTTTAAAATCTGCATGCACTTCTCTGAACCAGTCGTGGTTTCTGAATTTTTAGTTGAAGAGTTTTTGGGTTTTCGAACGAAACGGGGTTAGAAAGTTGATACTGGGATCTGGGTTTTTTTAAAGACGAATCACGTTCCATCCAGGTAAGGGAAGCTTATTGGTTTAATTCATGTGATGCCTGTACTGCATGCGTGTTATGTGATGTTTGAAAGTATGATTTCTGATATTTGACTTTTGAGTATATGAATATGATGCTGAAATGATATGTGAAAGTGTTGCATGTATGTCATGGGAACGATACGTTTGTGTGTATATGTTCTGTAATGTATGTAATGTGCCCCTAATAATTGATCTGGTAGATATGAATGTTGATTCAAAGATGAGAGTTTAGAGTATACTGTGATATGATTAATTGAATGAATGTACGTTTATAACTGGACAATGAGTACTGTAAAAGAGATTTTTTTTATATAAAAGTGCAATGAATTGGAACGTTCGTTATCGATACGGCATTGACCGTTCGGTAATTAGCAGTAATTCTTGACGTAGTCGGGGACCCTTTTTCATTTGGAAAGGCTTCCCTTAGGGACGAACGCCCTCTTAACTAGCTTTTAAGTTTGAGCATTTGGCAAATGTACTCTTTATGAGTGTTTCGTGAGATTTTGAGCAGCTTGATAACCTCCCGTTTGAATACTTAGTCAATTGCAGACAATGATTTTTAATATCTTAACGTATAGAAATCCAAACTTCGAAATTTTTGAATCATGGAAATTCCCTATCTAAAAGCGTTACGTCCTTAAGTGGATTCGTCTTATACGAACGTTAGTCCTAAACAGTGTAATGATAAGTAGTGCTCGGTATGATACCGAACGCATCGTCCCACTACGGATGTGATAAAGACGCTTCGTCCAAATATACCAACGGTCGTTCATTCTCTAAATTATTAGCAAACGGTAATATCATTCGGCCTGAATTGACATAAGCGTTTCGTCCTATTTAATTAGCGTTCGTCCACAAGTTCTATTAACGTTCGTCCAATATTTTCGTGACGTTCCGTCCAAAGGTTTTCTTTAGCGCTCGTCATTGACTGGCTTTTTGTCTCTTGAATAAATCTTGTAAAGTGAATTATCTAGGTTTAATTTTTCAAGGATCAGTTCATCTACTGATTGAAATTATCACGTCTTCTTGACAGATGAGTTAAGCTTGATTCCTTTGTAAATGAACTTCTCTTGGTTTTAATCTGAACGTTCGTCCTGTTAGGAAAGGAGTGAACGTTAGTCTTTTTACGAGAGTGGAACACAGAATGACAATTTATTTAAGAGGATGCATTAAGGATGTGCGAACAACCATGATGAATGAACTTTGTGATGTGGAATTTGAACAGCGTTCCAGGAGGAACGACTCTTGTTGAAAAGGGAGATTTGTAACGTATGAATGTGGCAAGCTTAGCTGGCGGTTCATCCTGATATGCCGTGAGTGCTTCGTTCTTCAAGTAGGATGAGCATGTCAGCGTGGGAATGGCAGGAGGTCCTAGTTCATAACTGTAACTGAACGGAACGGACTAACCCAGGTGGCAGCTGACGAGTATTCCACCAGCTCTTCCACCTGGGTGCACGGACGTCGTAGCCTACACAAATTCAACATGTCCGGACGTCAAGTCTAGTATCCGGATTTTGGTTTAAGTTTATGTATGCACTGAATGATTGTGTTGTTGAATAACTTTTATATGTTGATTCTGGTATAAACTTTATGTTTGCCTTAAATTCCATTCAATACGCTCCCCTTGCATTTCCTCTTCGTGTTGTCTTGTCTATGTATATCCGTCTTGTCAAATGCAATGATCATCCGTGTGGATGTGAGCAGAGGGAGATGCGTCTCTGGAGCAAACTCTTTAAGAGGAACTCGTTACTGAAGAAAATTTAGTAGAAGTTGAGGTGAAGGCCGAACAGTGAGGCGTTCGGTTATTTAGTTAGTTTGATTAGTACGAGCGTCTGTGAGCGAGCCGCTCTTTTTTGCTGGATATATCTATATTGGAACGTTCGGATCAATTCTTGTAACCGTTCGTCCTCCTTGCTTTGTAAACGCTCGTTGTTTTTTTAAATGAAAGGACGTTCGGCCATTTAATTCAATTGCTTTACTGTATTACTAAACTGTTTTGCCATATTGATTAATGTGATTATTCTAAGTATATAGAGTTTGATGACTGTATATTTCCGGGATGTTACACAATATTATTATTATTATTATTATTATTAGGTTTATCATTCACTACGTCCCTATTTTCGCATGGAAATCTCAATTTCCGTCCCTTTCTTTCGAAAATATCAATTGTGTGTTCCCACTTTTGATGAAATTCAACAAATCGATCCTTCCGTTAAATAGTGTCAAACGGCGTTAAAAAATTTATGAGTGGATGCTGAGATGACGAACGAACGCTCGTCCACCAGCGAACGAACGCTCGTTCACCAGCGAACGAACGCTCGTCCACCAGCGAACGAACGCTCGTCGACCACCGAACGAACGGTCGTCCAGTGTGGAACGAACGGTCGTCCAGCAGTAAGAGGTCCACGAGCGTTCGTTCCGCTGGTGGAACGAAGCGCGTTCGCTTACGACTTGTCGTTGGAACGAGGCGTTCGTTCGTCCATAACAGCATCCCTCATCATTTTTTTAACGCCGTCCCCAGCCAATTATTTTCATAAAATTGGGACCCAATTGATATTTTTTCCAGAAAGGAAGGGACGAAATTGAGATTCCATGGCGAAAATAGGGACTTTAGTGAATGATTAAACCTATTATTATTATTATTATTATTATTTGGTTTGTTTATTATTATTATCATTAATTATTTTTCCATGAAATTTACTGAGGAATAGAATACCGCTTTGGCGTAGGGTTTAATAAATCTTTTACATAAGCTTGAACTTTTCCTTTTTCTTTCCTATAATTCCAATACTGGTGGTTGATGAATGGAGCAAACGTATATGGGGTTTGGCATTTTGCCCGGTGCTGATGAGGCCCAAATTCCAAAGATCTATCGAGGACATTCTTCAAGCCCTTTTTTGAGAACTCGAAAGAGTGGGGTCCTTGTGCAACTTTCTGATCGATGCATTCAATCCAAACAGTGCTTCAACTACAACAATGAATGAATCTGATCTCGACCCAGTACTCCCTCCTCTTTCTTCTACGTTTTTATATGGATACATAGTATGCAATGAATCTAGGGTTTTATTTGTTTTTGGACAAACTTCAACTCCAAACGAAAAAATTAAAAGGCAATCTATTTCTATAAACCAATTTAGTTTTATATATAAGTTAGCTTTTAATATATAATGATTTTTTTTTTTTAAAAATTTTTTAAAAAATAACTTTTTTATTTTAAAAAAACTTTGTTATGATATAATGTTACGTCCTTCACGTTTTTCTTCCCAAGCACACAATGCTTATGTATAAGTTTTCTTCCTTATAGAAATCCTATCACGGTACAAAATATTATTTTAAACACTATCGCAGCTTCTGGTTTGCT
>NW_025911418.1:0-38546 GCF_018835915.1 Vigna umbellata
GCTTTGAAATTTGATCTATTTCAGAACGCGTGTTGTCGCATCTTCTTCATTATTTTCTGGTTCTTCACACTCCCAGGTTCCTACTATTGTGTTTATTAATTTTATTTTGTTAATTTTTAATTATTTTATGTTGAATATAAATAATTATGTATGATTGAATGTTTGAATTGATCTTTTGAATACTTATAAATTGTACGATTGTATGATTGAATTGATTGTATGTTAAATAATTGTATAATTGTATGATTGTATGATTGTAATTTTATAGAATATTTACGTATGGATCTAAATTGGATTAATTTACCACGCATTAGTGATGAGTACGAGAAAGAGGTAGAAGAATTTATACAATTTGCGCAACGTAATGAAGGTATAAGTGTTTATGAAGTGAAGTTTATATGTCCTTGTGTGAATGTTTGAATGAGAGAAAGTTGAACGCAACCCAAATTAAGGAACATCTTATTTGTGATGATTTCCTACGATGCTATACAACATGGATATGGCACGACGAAGAAATAAACTTTTTGACTGTCTCCCAAATTGAGAATGTTATTGATTCCACCATGGAAGAAGATCGACTAGATGAAGACAAATTAGAGGACATGATTCGCGATGTTGGCGCAGAAAATTTTGCCAAAGCTCAAGTGTCTGAGATGATATCGACTGATGCGAAAACACCTTTGTATGTTGGTTCAACTAAGTTCACACAGTCGTTAGCAATATTAAGGCTCATGAATTTGAAGGCGACCAATGGATGAACTGATAAGAGTTTCACAGAATTGTTGACGTTGTAGAATGAAATGTTGTTAGTTCTAATGCTAAAGATACAATAGCATTGCTCATTTTATATTTTTTATTTTTTTGCATGATACTTTAAATACATGGAATATGAATCACTTTTGTCAGTCCAAAAAAAAAATCCATGTAAATTTAGGGTAGTCATAAATATGACGAGACCATAAAAATTTGCTTCCTATTGCTGTTGTCAAATAAATCCATATAAAGTAAATTCAAGAGGTCTTTATATGGAAACATATATTTTAGGTTTAACAAATCTTTTTCCAAGATAGGTCGAGGAAACTTTGAATATGATTTTTCTTTAAAAGTTTTGAAATATAATTGAGGTCTATGTGCCCTAGCTTTTTGTCACAACCTTATTTCATCTTCTTTGGAAATCAAGTAAGTAGCTTTTATTTTTTACTTAGTTCCAAGAGATCAATTTCATAAAGATTATTCTAGTAGTGAACACGATCTGTTTGTTAGAAGATGTGACTACATATGTGTCATTATTAAAATAAATTATAACCATTGTCACATTACTAATTTATGCTCAACAAATTATATTTGAGATCCTATATATACACACCTTTTTAATGCAGACGGAAGGGCAACTTGCCACCTTCATGCCTTTGGAGGCCTATAAATATATACTTTGTATCCAACATGTATGATGAGCATCTAGTGTCCGAAAACTAACTTAATTCCTAACCTTTTTCTATACAACATGTCTACAACGGGAACTATAAGTTTTTTTAGTACCTAAACTTTTTTGGGTTCTTTCATATCGATCCACCAAATGAATCTAGTAAAAAAAGTTTAAAATCTTCATACAAAGAAATAGATGTAAAAATTAATGTAAGTTTATCTACTATAACACTAAAAGAAGATTTCAGTAAAAAAATTATTAAGAATGCCTATAAATATTAGTACAAATAAGCCTGGTAATTATAATTAAGGTGATTGAACTATAATTAAGTTGAACAATTTGTATAAATAGGAGGTTCAAGTAAAATAATTGGTTACATTTTGTTACATTGATTGTTGTATTTAATATCTAATTATTTAAATACTTTCTGACTTAAGAAATATTGGAGAAACAAAAAATTCAATACTGCGAAAAACAATAACTTACTGATAGAAGAGAACGAAGTAGCGAAGAAACAAATTATCTTAAAATTGTAAATAATCAATTGGTCCAACCAAAATATGTATGTATAATAAGTCTCACATATGTTGTGTATTATAAAACGAAATACTAATCCTAATCTTTACTTGTACAAATATTAAAATCTTGTGTCAAAATTGGAAAAATTAGAAAGAATTTTGTATTTAGTGTTTCATTATGCATTATTTATGATTTTTTGTTTCTAGAACATTTTTTTTTAAATATGAGAATTGTAATTAAGTTTTATTTTAAATTATGACGTAAATTTTATCAATTTAAACTGTCATGTGGTGAATATTCATAGTTTGAAGCAATGTATTTTTTTTTTAATATTTCTTCAAGGTAAATGCTTTTCTAAAACACTCAATTTCAAAGAATTTATTTTAAGATAAAAATCACGCATTGATTGATCTTACCGTACAATTTTTGTGATACTTTGACTATATAATTTTTTTATTATGAACTATTTTAGTCTCCATCCACGTAGATCAAAGATCATGTAGGCTAACTAAATTGATGAGTCTAAATTACAGTCCATATTTAAACAATATACTTAAATAAATTAAATATTGTAATTAATAATAATTAATTTTATTTAAAAGAAAGTGTAAAGACTAACCCTTACAATAATTATTCAAAGACCAAACATTCAATTGCCATAACTTTCAGAAAGTAAAACTTACACTTTCGTAAATTCTGTTATTTTTTTTTCAAATGAAACATACCCTCACTAATCACTCTACTAATCATGATAATAATAATAATAATATCCAATTTGCAAACAATTCAATAATTCCACATTAGTCAAAATAAAGATAATTTAAATGATTTTTTTTCAAATTTTTTTAAATATTTTCTAAAAGTAAAATCATAAACAATGTTTTAAATATTATAATTGATTTTAATGATAATAAAAGTCAATATTAAAACATTGATATTATTTATAAAAACAAAAATAAAGTTTTAAATTATAAAAAACTATAAATTTTAAAATCAACAATACCTTAAATACAATACTCAATTATAATAATATCTCAACATACTACAACTAATTAGTTAAAAAGTAAAAAGAAAGCAGAAACAATAATCAACCACAAAAAAAATGGTAAAATAAAAAACATGTAAGTATGTATAATTCTACTACTTCTCAATCCCTTTCCACGTTGACCTAAAAGACCTCGTGGTAGATTCCAAATCCCGAGACAAAACTCTTTGATATTTTTAATGAAAAAGATTTAGATCCAATGATGTCATTTACTGGTGGGACCCAGTGGTCAAAATCCACGCATTAAATCATGATGACACACAATCCCATGCTTAAAAATACGTATATAGCATCACCGTTACAGTGGTATCATTAGTTAACACAACAGCATAATAAATAAATAATAATAGCACTGATAATTTCTTCGCCTTTCGTTTTCTACTTTGGTGCGCACACACACTCACGCACGAGCTTCAAAACCAAACCAAACTTTGTTCCAACCTCCAAAGTTTCAAACTTTTTTTCTGCCATTCATGACTCATGCCATCACCGACAATAACAGAACAACGGTAAAGCACTGAATCATGAAAATGCTGCCAACTTCCACCGCCGGAGAGGCCAGCCAAGGTGGCCGGACGGTGGTCGTTGGAGTGAAGATGGACTCCCACAGCACCGAGTTGCTCACTTGGGCTTTGTTCAAAGTGGCTCAGCCCTGTGATGTTGTGCTTGCTCTTCATGTTCTTGGGAATGATGGTATAAAATACATAACCATCCCATCAAATGATGGTTTTCTTTTCTTCTTTTTTTAGTTTTTATGGAGTGTGACAGTTTTTTTTTCTCTTTTTGGTGAAATGGGTTGCTGCAGAAATTGTTAATCGGGATGGGAAATCGTCTTTATTTTCACTTGTCAAAGCGTTTGACTCTGTGCTTGCCGTTTACGAAGGGTTCTGCAATTTGAAACAGGTTGTGTTTCTCAGCATCTCTCTCCAACCCTTTCCCAGTCATGTTCTCGGAGTTTTAAATTGTGTCGGTGGTTTTGTCACTGTTTTTGATGGTGATCGCAATGGCTCCAGAAACCTTGTTTAACATTGCATATTTTTTATGTTATGTGGGACACGGATTTAATGTTGTAACTCAAGTTAAAAATGATGTTTTAGCCTGAAGNTTTCACAGAATTGTTGACGTTGTAGAATGAAATGTTGTTAGTTCTAATGCTAAAGATACAATAGCATTGCTCATTTTATATTTTTTATTTTTTTGCATGATACTTTAAATACATGGAATATGAATCACTTTTGTCAGTCCAAAAAAAAAATCCATGTAAATTTAGGGTAGTCATAAATATGACGAGACCATAAAAATTTGCTTCCTATTGCTGTTGTCAAATAAATCCATATAAAGTAAATTCAAGAGGTCTTTATATGGAAACATACATTTTAGGTTTAACAAATCTTTTTCCAAGATAGGTCGAGGAAACTTTGAATATGATTTTTCTTTAAAAGTTTTGAAATATAATTGAGGTCTATGTGCCCTAGCTTTTTGTCACAACCATATTTCATCTTCTTTGGAAATCAAGTAAGTAGCTTTTATTTTTTACTTAGTTCCAAGAGATCAATTTCATAAAGATTATTCTAGTAGTGAACACGATCTGTTTGTTAGAAGATGTGACTACATATGTGTCATTATTAAAATAAATTATAACCATTGTCACATTACTAATTTATGCTCAACAAATTATATTTGAGATCCTATATATACACACCTTTTTAATGCAGACGGAAGGGCAACTTGCCACCTTCATGCCTTTGGAGGCCTATAAATATATACTTTGTATCCAACATGTATGATGAGCATCTAGTGTCCGAAAACTAACTTAATTCCTAACCTTTTTCTATACAACATGTCTACAACGGGAACTATAAGTTTTTTTAGTACCTAAACTTTTTTGGGTTCTTTCATATCGATCCACCAAATGAATCTAGTAAAAAAAGTTTAAAATCTTCATACAAAGAAATAGATGTAAAAATTAATGTAAGTTTATCTACTATAACACTAAAAGAAGATTTCAGTAAAAAAATTATTAAGAATGCCTATAAATATTAGTACAAATAAGCCTGGTAATTATAATTAAGGTGATTGAACTATAATTAAGTTGAACAATTTGTATAAATAGGAGGTTCAAGTAAAATAATTGGTTACATTTTGTTACATTGATTGTTGTATTTAATATCTAATTATTTAAATACTTTCTGACTTAAGAAATATTGGAGAAACAAAAAATTCAATACTGCGAAAAACAATAACTTACTGATAGAAGAGAACGAAGTAGCGAAGAAACAAATTATCTTAAAATTGTAAATAATCAATTGGTCCAACCAAAATATGTATGTATAATAAGTCTCACATATGTTGTGTATTATAAAACGAAATACTAATCCTAATCTTTACTTGTACAAATATTAAAATCTTGTGTCAAAATTGGAAAAATTAGAAAGAATTTTGTATTTAGTGTTTCATTATGCATTATTTATGATTTTTTGTTTCTAGAACATTTTTTTTTAAATATGAGAATTGTAATTAAGTTTTATTTTAAATTATGACGTAAATTTTATCAATTTAAACTGTCATGTGGTGAATATTCATAGTTTGAAGCAATGTATTTTTTTTTTAATATTTCTTCAAGGTAAATGCTTTTCTAAAACACTCAATTTCAAAGAATTTATTTTAAGATAAAAATCACGCATTGATTGATCTTACCGTACAATTTTTGTGATACTTTGACTATATAATTTTTTTATTATGAACTATTTTAGTCTCCATCCACGTAGATCAAAGATCATGTAGGCTAACTAAATTGATGAGTCTAAATTACAGTCCATATTTAAACAATATACTTAAATAAATTAAATATTGTAATTAATAATAATTAATTTTATTTAAAAGAAAGTGTAAAGACTAACCCTTACAATAATTATTCAAAGACCAAACATTCAATTGCCATAACTTTCAGAAAGTAAAACTTACACTTTCGTAAATTCTGTTATTTTTTTTTCAAATGAAACATACCCTCACTAATCACTCTACTAATCATGATAATAATAATAATAATATCCAATTTGCAAACAATTCAATAATTCCACATTAGTCAAAATAAAGATAATTTAAATGATTTTTTTTCAAATTTTTTTAAATATTTTCTAAAAGTAAAATCATAAACAATGTTTTAAATATTATAATTGATTTTAATGATAATAAAAGTCAATATTAAAACATTGATATTATTTATAAAAACAAAAATAAAGTTTTAAATTATAAAAAACTATAAATTTTAAAATCAACAATACCTTAAATACAATACTCAATTATAATAATATCTCAACATACTACAACTAATTAGTTAAAAAGTAAAAAGAAAGCAGAAACAATAATCAACCACAAAAAAAATGGTAAAATAAAAAACATGTAAGTATGTATAATTCTACTACTTCTCAATCCCTTTCCACGTTGACCTAAAAGACCTCGTGGTAGATTCCAAATCCCGAGACAAAACTCTTTGATATTTTTAATGAAAAAGATTTAGATCCAATGATGTCATTTACTGGTGGGACCCAGTGGTCAAAATCCACGCATTAAATCATGATGACACACAATCCCATGCTTAAAAATACGTATATAGCATCACCGTTACAGTGGTATCATTAGTTAACACAACAGCATAATAAATAAATAATAATAGCACTGATAATTTCTTCGCCTTTCGTTTTCTACTTTGGTGCGCACACACACTCACGCACGAGCTTCAAAACCAAACCAAACTTTGTTCCAACCTCCAAAGTTTCAAACTTTTTTTCTGCCATTCATGACTCATGCCATCACCGACAATAACAGAACAACGGTAAAGCACTGAATCATGAAAATGCTGCCAACTTCCACCGCCGGAGAGGCCAGCCAAGGTGGCCGGACGGTGGTCGTTGGAGTGAAGATGGACTCCCACAGCACCGAGTTGCTCACTTGGGCTTTGTTCAAAGTGGCTCAGCCCTGTGATGTTGTGCTTGCTCTTCATGTTCTTGGGAATGATGGTATAAAATACATAACCATCCCATCAAATGATGGTTTTCTTTTCTTCTTTTTTTAGTTTTTATGGAGTGTGACAGTTTTTTTTTCTCTTTTTGGTGAAATGGGTTGCTGCAGAAATTGTTAATCGGGATGGGAAATCGTCTTTATTTTCACTTGTCAAAGCGTTTGACTCTGTGCTTGCCGTTTACGAAGGGTTCTGCAATTTGAAACAGGTTGTGTTTCTCAGCATCTCTCTCCAACCCTTTCCCAGTCATGTTCTCGGAGTTTTAAATTGTGTCGGTGGTTTTGTCACTGTTTTTGATGGTGATCGCAATGGCTCCAGAAACCTTGTTTA
This sequence comes from Vigna umbellata, assembly GCF_018835915.1. The sequence goes on from NW_025911418.1 coordinate 7,342, forward strand.
ACATTGCATATTTTTTATGTTATGTGGGACACGGATTTAATGTTGTAACTCAAGTTAAAAATGATGTTTTAGCCTGAAGGGTGAGGGAATCTCTTGATTAGAATATGTGAATTGTAAGTTTTTTCTTTAATTTTTTTGTGGAACTATTATTCAGGTGGATCTTAAGTTCAAAATATGTCGGGGTTCATCAGTGAGGAGAATTCTGGTTCGAGAAGCAAATGCTTATTCTGCAACGCACATCATAGTTGGAAGTCCTCAAGGTCTTCACAGAATTCGGCCATGTATATCTGTGGCAAGGTACTGTGCTAAGAAGCTACCAAGGGATTGTTGGGTTCTTGCTGTTAATAATGGGAAAATTGTGTTCAAGAGGGATGGATCACCAGCAACTGCAGCTGACATGAAAGGTTTTTATTGAATTTTCCTTGTTCTGTGCTGTGGCGTGAGATTGTGAGTCTCATGATTAGAGTTCTGAGTGGATGTGTCTGTTGCAGGAGTTGATCAGAACCACGCAACTGGGGCGCTTAGTTCGATTCACAGGACACTTGGCAATACTTCAAAAGTGCTAGATGATGATGGGTCCGGGATGCAGGGAAAGGGTAGTGGTCAATTTTCAGATCACAGTTTGGCTAAGGCTTTCCTGGAATCTAAAGAATTCATTGAGAAGAAGAGTTGCTCTGTTTGTTCTTCAAACCCAGCACTGTTTGGTTTATATTGTAACCATTCAGAAGAAGAGTCATGTGGTGATGCTTGTGATGAGAACCCTTTGGCAATAGTGTCTGTGCAGACCAATGATTCTAATTCTAAACCAGGTTGGCCTTTGCTTCATAGGACAATTGTATCTGACAGGAAATGTTCTGAAAGATCGATGTTTCGCCAGATCTCTGTGGTACAATGGGCAATGCAGTTACCTTCTAGAAATCTTTCATATGCTGCACATCTTGACCAAAAAGCAAACAATTGTGGCCAAAATAAGGATCAGTTTTTGGGTCTAGATAGCAAGAGTGGTGCTCTTGTTCCAGTGGATGCTGAATTAGGGACTGCCTCTGTGCCTGAACACAATCCTAGAAGCATTCCTAAGGAATTGGAGGGCCTTCATGAGAGATACTCATCCAGTTGCAGATTGTTTAAGTACCAAGAACTTGTATTTGCAACATCAAATTTCTTGCCAGGTGTTTATTTTATCTTGTGCTTGTTTGAAACATGCGATCAACTTGTCAAAAAAAGAGGGTTTATTTTTAACATGATTTGTTGTGTGATTTCAGAAAATTTGATTGGGAAAGGAGGAAGTAGCCAGGTATACAGAGGCTGCCTTCCTGATGGCAAGGAACTAGCTGTTAAGATCTTAAAGCCATCTGATGATGTTCTGAAGGAGTTTGTTCTAGAAATAGAAATTATCACTACCTTGCATCACAAAAACATAATTTCCCTCCTTGGATTCTGCTTTGAGGATGGTAATCTTCTTTTGGTCTATGATTTCTTATCAAGAGGAAGCCTTGAAGAGAACATCCATGGTACACTACTTTATTTTCTCACTGTTAATTTCTTTTCAACCCATGTGGCCTTGTTAACTCATTAATTTCTTCTTTTCATTTCAATGAAAAATAGGTAATAAGAAAAATCCGCTTGTGTTTGGTTGGACTGAGAGATACAAGGTGGCCATGGGTGTTGCTGAGGCTTTGGAGTATCTACATAATAATGAAGGCCAATCTGTGATCCATCGCGATGTAAAATCATCAAATGTTTTGTTATCTGAGGATTTTGAACCCCAGGTACTGTATCCCTTTATTGGTTGAATTTTATGTTTTGAATCATTTGCACATGTTAGGCCTCATGCTGCTTTATTGATTTTGAACACAGCTCTCTGACTTTGGACTTGCAAAATGGGCATCAACTTCATCATCACATATAATCTGCACAGATGTTGCTGGAACCTTTGGGTTTGTACTTTCACACATGCTGCTGAAAGAATTTGCATTTAAATAGTTCCAATTTCTAAATTCTATAAACACTCATTTATGCAGTTACATGGCTCCTGAGTACTTCATGTATGGCAAAGTAAATGACAAGATTGATGTCTATGCATTTGGTGTTGTGCTTCTTGAGCTCCTCTCAGGGAGAAAGCCCATAAGTAGTGATTATCCCAAAGGTCAAGAGAGCCTTGTCATGTGGGTATGTCTCTGCAATATTATAGTCTATCACCTACTCTGCTACACTTCTTACATTCACATGTATTGGAGGAAAAATAATGGAAAAACAACTTTTTGCAGGCAAATCCAATTCTAAATAGTGGGAAGGTGTTACAATTGTTAGATCCTAGTTTGGGTGATAACTATGATCCTGAAGAGATGGAAAGGATGGTCTTGGCAGCTACACTTTGTATCAGACGTGCTCCAAGAGCTAGACCTCAAATGAGCCTTGTGAGATATCTATAAACTATAAGTTACCCAGACACATACACACACACATACCAACACACCATAGAGATAAAATGAACTTGTTTGAACTTATTTCGATGAGTTTCTTTCATAGAAATGACAGAAGAAATTATTTTCTTCAATTGGATAACTTTTTCTTGATTGTATTTGAATAGATGTGATAATAAGCACTTCTAAGATGAGTTAGTAACATCACACTCCTTGACTTTATGTTCATATTTGAACATTGTGATATTGTTAATGTGATATTTGTTTCATTGGAGCACAGATCAAAAAGCTCCTTGGAGGTGATGGTGAGGTGATGAAGTGGGCAAGACTAGAAGTGAATGCTGTGGAAGCAGCAGAAATGGCTGATGATGAAGCTTGTCTTCCTTCTTCCAATCTGCAGTCACACCTTAACCTTGCTCTGCGTGATGTGGAGGATGACTCACTCTCCATCTGCAGCGTTGAGCAAAACATCTCATTGGAAGACTACTTGAGAGGCAGGTGGAGCCGTTCATCAAGCTTTGATTGAGCAAACTTGCAGCCATTTGCTAGAACAAGGATTGTGTTTTTGAATCTAAATCCTTTGTAGATAATTTTGGTGTGTGCTGTGGAAGTTTATAGATGGGTTTAGGATGAGAGGTTGTTTGTGTGTGCCCTCCTCCTTTCCTTCATTGTCTAGGAAACTATGCCTTATAATTTGCAAGGCTAGTTACAATTTCTCCATCTTCATCACTTGGTACCAATTTCAACCCTCATCAAATCTATTATCTGGTGCCAAAATAAAAGTTGTATCTTAAAACTTCGTAATGATTACAGTTCTCGTGTACTTAATAAATTTAATCACCATTTCTTTTATGTGACGTTTGTATTGTTTCCGTTTCCTGCTTATAACATGGATTATCTGATTCTGTCAAAAGAATCACTTTTTTTAAGTTAGAAATTTTTACTTTAAATATTTGTGAATTAATTAAAACTTGTTGTATAGGTATATTTTTATTTTAAGGTTCATTATAATTCCATCATACCTTTATACAAACTTTCTTTTTCTTTCTTTTATGTCAAACATTGGAATATAGGGATAAGGTGGTGATATAACAAAACTATGAAACATTGTTGGGATATGCTTTAATCCTAACATACGAATATAGTGAGGTCTAATAAAAGGTAGTATAATAGAGTCAATCGATTTTGTAGGGTGAAATTTGTATTTCACTTATAATTTAATTATAAAAATGTTATGGTGACACCAGGTGGGAATTTGACACCTAGATTACAATCGAGACTAAATTTAACACACGTGATAAAGGACATTCTAATCATCACACTAGATCAAATTTGAGAAGTAACAAAGTTTCGAAAAAGTGAGAAATTAAACAAACGAAGAAGCACAAAAGTTGAAAACATAGAAAGAAAGTGGAAGAAGGGGGAAAACACAATGCAAGTCATACAAAATTGGATTCCATTTATGAAGAAAAGGCATGGAAGAGGAAATCGTAAAGGGAGGAGAAAGCTATGAAACCACATACCACACGAAATGCCAACCACACACCAAATCGCCACCCACTACACACGGTCATTGTTAAACGTCCCACATATCAATTAGAGATAAAACTAATTTATAATATATAAGTGGTTGTAAACCTCAACATACAAGTTGGTTTTGTAAGATTGAGTTAGGTTTAAAATTTACTTCTTAACATGGCATCAGAGCCATGAGTTGAAATCTACCTTAGCAAAGTTTGTTGTTTGTTGGGTTTGTTGTTCCACTTGCTATTTAAGTACTATTAGACTACCAATTAATATCTAGTCCCACATATCAACTAGAGATAAAACTAATTTATAATATATAAGTGGTTGTAAACCTCAACATACAAGTTGGTTTTGTAAGATTGAGTTAGGTTTAAAATCCACTTCTTAACATGGCATCAGAGTCATGAGTTGAAATCTATCTTAGCAAAGTTTGTTGTTTGTTGGGTTTGTTGTTCCACTTGCTATTTAACTACTATTAGACTACCAATTAATATCTAGTCTCACGCTCGAGATGTATATGCTTCGAAGTAAGAGAGATATTTGAAATCTCACACTGATTAGAGATACAACTAATTTATAATATATATGTAGATGCAAACCTCACCTTACAATCCAATTTTGTATGGTTAAGTTAGACTTAATTTTGTACAGTCGAGTTAGGCTTAATTTTGTACAATTGAGTTAGACTTAAAATTTACTTTTTAACATAATATCAAGCCATGAGTTAGAGTTTATTCTAGTAAAGTTTGTTGTTTGTTTGATATATTATTCCACTCACTATTAGACAATCCCTTAATGTCTAGTCTTATGCTCAAGATGTATATATCTTAGCATGAGAGAAGTGAGTTGAAAATTTCGTATCAACTAAAAATAAAGTCAATTTACAATATATAAGTATGTACAAACTTCACTTATAAACTAGTTTTGTAAAGTTAAGTTAAACTTAAAATTTACTTCTTAATAGTTGTCATGCCATCCAACCAAACACACTAACTCCAATTAATCGCTCTAAGACAAATAGTAGCACAAAACACATATATTTATTATTTTCAACAAAACTTCAAGTATTTGTGAAATATTAAAATATTATTTTCTACCAATAAATTGTTGTAAAATATTCCATTCATGATGTGAATTGCCCAAACTCTTTATTTACATTTTTATTTAATGTAAGATTTTCAATATAGTGTAATACTGAAAATTTCGAACCTGAGATAAAAAAATAATAAGAGACAGAACAAACCCAATGAACATGATGGAGTATGATCTTCACAAAATTTATTAAAATATATTTATAAAATAGAAGTGGTTTTCACTATCAAACGTGGAAATTTTAACACTTCAACTTTGAATCCGAATAAGAGTTATTTGGTTGCAATGGTGTTCTAAGAAGTATAGATGCATTCTATCAAACACATAACGTGCTTAATGAAAAAGATAAAATTGTCCATTTGTGGAGAAATACTGTTGAAATAGTGTGGGGGTGCGTGTAATTGCAATGATGGTAACATTGCACCATCATGCTTTATTATGTTTGAAAAGTTTTACCTCTTAATCTGGCTGATGAAGGAGTTGCTAATGTTGGATGCATGATAAATGCAAAGTGTCACCGCATAATTTGGCTGATCCAGCAATCGCTATTTGTGTATTGAAGATAACAGGCTCTATCATAATTGTTAAAAACTTACATAATTTTTTCCATTATTTATTTTGCCCACTTTAATTTCATTACTATTTTTTTATCAGCAAAAATATATTAATCGTAAAGTACTTGGGTATTCTAACCCAATCTAATTTCATTACTAATAAAAAGGTTAATTAAGTTTTTCAACTTTTAAAAATATAATTAATGTGATATTTTTCATTTGCAGTAAGACCGTTAATAAACAAATACTTACATTTTTATTTTACGCATAATATAATTTATAAATAATGTATTGTAACAAGTTATAAATCCAACGACGTGAATTTCAACAAATAAAAAGTCACATTTTTGTGTTTTTAAAAAATGAGAAACTTTATTCAATATTAAAATGTTACATGGTTTCATTTCAAGATAAAAGAATTAAATTAAATCTTTTATTGAGATAAAATAAATAAGTAAACAAATACATAAGTAAATAAATAAGTAACCTATAATAATAACTTAAACCCTATTTTCTTTAGAAGATATAACAAAGAGTGAATTACAACATACAAAAGATAACAACAATGAATACATACTTTTTTATACTAGTTTATCCTTAGGTTAGTCTAGTTATTCTTTTTCCAACTAAAAATGGTTCCACCAATAAATAAAGTTTACATTATTATTAATATCACTTTTGATTTATGATAAACACAAATTCACTCCTTCCTATTTGGATACACAAAGTCTTTATAAGCTAAGAAGTATCTGTATGCTATACAACAAAGATTTTTTTTTTAATACAAGAATCACTCTCAATAGAGATAATATGAATTAAACAACTCTTTATTCTAGAGACTTAATCTCACAACATTGAAAGATATACAAATATATTTGTTCTCTCTTTATAGGTCATCTAGGAAACAAATTATGATTTAATCACTTAAAGCCTTTTAATTATAGACATAAATGTCACTTGTTGTAAATGTAAGAGAAGACTAGACTATTTAACAGCTCGAGTTTTGAAGTTTAACATAAAACACTTAATGAAATAACCTTTACTGAAGTATAACATCGAAGCAAAGCACTTATTAGAACATTCTTATTAATGCTAGCCAAATAAACAATGACGTGTCAAATAATATTTGACAAAAGCATGTCTAATGAAAGAAGTAATAAATATAATTTATCAATAGTGGTACTACTTTGAAAAGCTTAGACTTACACTAAAATATTATTAATCATGCTTCAACGTTTTCTTAACGTAAAGAACATTAAATGCATTAACGTATTGTACATTTGTCTGTTTTACTTTTTTTCTCTTTATCTACGTGGATATTGATAATACTAAGATTTACTCAAAAGCACTACACATTGATCAAAAAGACGTGAAATAATAAGACATTCTTAGAATGTTTCCCTAGAGCTTTATGTCCTGCCATAATCGTACAAGCTCTCACTGTTAAAGCAATGTTGCTCTTCCTAAGATGAAAAAAAGTACAAATCTTCATACGAAAAACCATCTACTCTCAAGAAGTTCAACTCTCTCTAAGTAATGGTCATCTCTCGAAGAAAACTATATGAGGAGGACTCACAAAAAGAGAAAAGAAAAACTTTTGCTATCATTGAATTGTTACACTATTATTCACTCTAAAAGCTTACATCATCTGAGTATGTTCTTAGAACAAGAAAGAACTTTACAAGTTCTTAAATTGTATTTATCCTCTCCTTAAGAGTTATCAAAATATATACTTATAATCAAACACTATTGTGTTTATATATTTAGAAGTGAATTAATACACTTGTATTGTTTAACTAAGTCGAGTTAAATGTTCTAGACAGATTGTCTAGGGTTAATACTAGTAGAGGTTAAACTTGAACTAGTCAGGTTGATTAAGGGGACTAAAAGTGGTTGAGAATACTTGTATACCAGGTGTGGTTTATACTCGTTTGTAATCTTTGAAAAAAATTAGTGAAACCTCTTAAGAGGCATTAAGGAAGAATTGGACGCTGCTCAGGTTGAGTAAATCAGTATAAAAATACTTGTGTTATTGCTTTATTTTTTTAAAAAACGTTTTCGTAAATGATTGCTTAAAACATAAGCGTTTAACAACTACTACAATTTAACTAACACTAGCAATAATTATTAAGCATTTATTTTGCAAACTTTTGTTCAGTCCAATTGACCAATAGAACTTTATAAGATTATTTGCAGGGTATGATTTCAACCAATTACAAGATAAAATTGATTATTAAAAGGCTAGAGAGAGAGCACACTTTTTTCGTTATACGAATTCAAGACAGATTAAGGACTTTCACTCTATATAGATCAAGAAAAACTGAGTCACTGGAATATTTGTTTGATTTTATTTATACAACTACACAAAACACCTTTACATGTGGCAAACTGAAAATCTGGATCCAAACTATAAAGATATACAAGAACTTTAGCAATTAAAAGAAAATAAAAATAAAGATCAAGACAAGTAAATTTTTATATTGGTTTACTTTTAAGAGCTACATTCAATTAGTTGTGAAACCTGAGCATTATTTTTCACTCAAACAAGAATCACAATGTACAATTACACAATTTCTTGAAAGATGAAATAAACTTCTTGAAGCATAGAAGAAGTGTACTACCCTTACCCTTTTTTGAAACCTAAGCAACCTTTTAGAACCACAAAAAAAAAAACAATACAAGGCAAGGAACAATCAACCCTAAAAGTCTTGCCCAAGCTTTCACAAGGGACACGATCTTGCCTAAAGAGCCAAAGTTTATAAGAAACTACTACCCGACACAACCACAAACACCTTCAGATCATAGAACAATGTTATCTTAATCGAAGAGTGCTTTAAGAAGTTTCAAAAAGTGCTTTCCAAATTTTGTGCTTTTCATTGAGCCAATGTTCCATTTTAAAGATATGTTAGTAGAGTTATTCAATCGGGTAAATTTAACTACCATTTGATTGATTTCACTTTACTAATAAAATTAGTTGATCTTCAGTTAGCTTAACTAATTGATATGTTCAGTACATATCCTATTTGAAGGACTGGAATAATATGTTAATCCCTTTCTTAGAATATTAACAAACCTAATGCTTTTATGTGAACGTAAGTACATTTTAGACACTAAGTGAAGTACATGAAAAACACTAAAAAGGAGGGGTTGAGTAGTGTTTATGGAAAAAAAATTTCGTAACCCTTCTGATATAACACGTTATCGAGCATTTGAAATATTTTTTTGAAAGCTTAGATGCTTGACTTGAAATATATGTATATGTGTTGATAAGATTTTTGTGCTATTTAGAATATTTCTACTATAGTGTTTTGGAAGAACTTTCTTAAAAATAAATAATCGTTTCTTGTATTTTGAAATATAAAGCTCAACTGCAGGTTTTTCAAGAGGATCATTTAGTTCAAAGAAGAGAAAATAACACAAGAGATTTTATACTGGTTCACTCCAGCTGAGCTACGTCCAATCTTTTCCGTAGAAGGTTCTACTATAATCTTCACATGATTACAAATAAGTATTAACACCACTCTTGTACTCAACTACCTCGCTGAGATTTCCTCTGAATATTAGCACCACTCTTGGTACTCAGCACCCTGCTGACATTTCCTTTGACTATTCACACCATTTTTGGTACTCAGCATTCTGCCGAGATTTCCTTTGAGTGTTCAAACCACTCCTGGTACTAGACTACCACGCCTAGATTCTTCAACTCGAATAGAGTTCATCTTCAAATATTTTAATTCTCTTTAAAATTGCAATCAACGATTGCTTACAAGTAGTTCAGACTAAATCTCTCTACGAGAGGATTTGATTACAATATTATGCAGTCTAAACACTCACATGTGTTTCTTTCTTCTTTCTTACAGTAATAAGAAATTTGACGCTTAAGCTTGAGAATATCTCTTTCTCTTTTTCTCTTCTCTTCTCTTTTCTTCAGCTCAGATGCATTCTTTTCTTTAACCTCTTTCTCTCTTTTTCTCTTTAGGATGGATATCTCGTTGTAAGCTTTTCTTGTGCTCTTGAGCTATCCTATATTCTATCTTCTTGATTTTCTTCTTGAGAGATCTTCTATTTATAGGCTTCATGAATATTTGTCCGTTAGACTCAGTTTGTAGTTTGTAACCTTGATACTTGTGTTTTCTCTTTCTTCTTTTCACAGCAGTCGTTGTGTAAGTCAACTTTGTCAAAGCAGGCATGGGTTTTTAGTCCTTTGCTTTAAGTAGGTTGTACAATCTTTTTAGTCTTTGCTTTAAGATAGGAACATTATGTGAGTATCTTCTTTGTCTCCAACGTCCACATGTTGATATTTGGTCTAAAATATTGTGGATGCGTGTAGAATAACTTATCTGCAAAATTAAAGTAAACTGCACATTCAGCAGATATGACTTTTCTTATCACTTTTGTTGTTTTTGAATGTTGAGCAATTAATGTTATTTAATGCTTTGCTCATAGCAACAAAGTGTTTTTTGATTTTCTACCGTTAAGTAGCATTTTACAATAAAGCTTTTTAATCTGGAGATACCAAACGTATATAAATACTTCATCATAAGATGAGGTGTTTTATTTAGCTCATGGTATCGTTTGATCAAGTAAACGCTTCTTTGGTTTTTGTCTCTTTTTAGACCGATAACATTTAACTTGCTTATGCTTTCTTATGTGCTTTTAATAATTAAGTCTTTAATGTTTTTGTCGAAGACATTGTCACGAGCTATTTTTTTTTCTCGAGAGAAGCTAAATACCTAATCTAGGTGTTTTAAGCATTGAGCATTCAACTCAATTCTCTCTTGGACACTTTTATACAAGACATCGTCTAGTAATGCGTCTGGATGTTTTAGCCTAAGTGTTTCTTTATTTCCTAGAACCTAAATGTTTTCCTATGATTTCTACGTTTGAGGTTCAAGTTCTAGTTTTTGTCTGTTTGGGGTTTAGGCTCTAAGTCTTGTGTTTTTATCTAGGTTCTTTTCTGGTTATTAACCCGTTTTAATGTTATTTGATTAAACTTTAAAACATGAGATTGTTTGTTTGTATATACAATTTTATCTTTAACACTAACCACATCTTTACTTTTAACTAGAGACTTACTTTTCTAGTAGAGTATTTTGTTACCATTATTAAAACCTTATTGATTATTGGGGCTCATCTGCTTTAACAATATAGACATCAAAGCTTAATTGTGTTGGTAGCTTATCCGAGGGAAATCAAACTTAATAGAAAATCGAACTTGTTCGACAAAATCCCACTTAGAAAATAGTACAAACTAAGGAAAAAAGTATACATTTCCTCATCATGATATTTCATACATTTTGAACAAAAATGGCCAAGGAACCTGGTAACATTATTCCATCCCTCCTCAATCGTTCCTATTAACTTAGCTTTTAAGAATCTCACTCATTTCATCTTAGAAACATTATGTCCAAATTCAGTAAGAACATTTGATTGAAACACATGAAAAAAATCTAGAAGGGGGCGGACGGGGGAAGGGGGTTGAATATAGTTTTTCAAAAACTTTTCGCAAATATATAATAAATACTTTAAGTTTTTGAAAAATGTCTAAGAAAACATATATAAAGGAAAGAAAATAAAATAAACTTATTTTTATGTTGGTTCACTCAACCTAAGCTATGTCTAGTTATCCCTTAAGATTTCTTAAGGGATTCTACTAATCTTTTCAAAGATTGTAATAAGTTTCACCACTCTTGGTTTACAACTATCCAATCTTCCTAATTAGACCGTTTAGCTCAACTTAACGAAACAAACAAGTGTTTTGATTCTCTTCATAATATACAAACACAATGAAAGTGTTTTGGAAACACAAGTATAGATCAAAGCTTTCAAGGATATTATGTTTTTAATACAATGAAATCTGAAGACCTGTTAAAACTTTTTCTTAAACAAAGAAAGCATTGGACAATTTCAGAGAGAATAACAGCGTAAGAGTCAAAGATAATTATTGTTCTTTTCTCTTTATTCAGTTATCTTTATATAGCCTTTTTCGATAAAGATTTGTTACTTAGAAAGAGTTGACTTTGAGGAAGACAAATAGCCTATAGGTACGAAGTCAAGTGCTAGGTAGCGCGAGAGCAACAATGTTTTTTTTTTATAGAGGTGGTGTGTACGAATTCCTCATAGCAAAAAGCATTAAGGAAACATTCTAAGAATGTCTTCCTATCTCTTAACATCCTTCTGATCTTGTACAGACTTTTGAATAAAGCTTGGTATTGTCATGATCTGCACATATAAAGAGAAGAAAAATACCAAAGACAAGAACTACAAATCATACATGCATTTAATGTTATAAATGTTGTAGAACATTTAGGCATGTTTAGTATATAAAGCGTACTAGTCTTTTCTTTTGAGTAGCATAGTGTTTATAAGATACAATGTTTAATAAATCTTTGTCTCAAACATTTTGAAATATTAAACACACTTCCATAAAACATTGTCTTGAGTTTTATAAAATATTATTTAGGCTTAATATAGACGCTATACTTATATTTTTAACAGTGTTTTTATCAAACATATTCTTTAGACAATTTAAGCTATAAACGTTATGTTAAATTTCAAAACAAAAGTTGTAAGATGAACTTATTTTTTTAAATGATTTTTGTCTTAACATTGATGTTCACGGTGAGATTAGAGTTAACACATTTGCTAATCCATTTTTAAAAGTCTCTGCGCAGTGATAATTTTAAGAAATGATAAAATATAAGTATAAAAGTGAATATGAAAATTGAATTAGTATAATACGTTATATATATAGATTATTGAGATCATGATAATATGTTAAAATATTTTATATTCTATTGAAATTTTTTGAAAATAATAAATTATTATAGCTTTAAGATATCATTTTTAAATATTTTCAAAATATTTCTTTGAAATATATTGAAAGGTGATACGAAAGGAAAAAAAAATCNAGATATACAAGAACTTTAGCAATTAAAAGAAAATAAAAATAAAGATCAAGACAAGTAAATTTTTATATTGGTTTACTTTTAAGAGCTACATTCAATTAGTTGTGAAACCTGAGCATTACTTTTCACTCAAACAAGAATCACAATGTACAATTACACAATTTCTTGAAAGATGAAATAAACTTCTTGAAGCATAGAAGAAGTGTACTACCCTTACCCTTTTTTGAAACCTAAGCAACCTTTTAGAACCACAAAAAAAAAAACAATACAAGGCAAGGAACAATCAACCCTAAAAGTCTTGCCCAAGCTTTCACAAGGGACACGATCTTGCCTAAAGAGCCAAAGTTTATAAGAAACTACTACCCGACACAACCACAAACACCTTCAGATCATAGAACAATGTTATCTTAATCGAAGAGTGCTTTAAGAAGTTTCAAAAAGTGCTTTCCAAATTTTGCGCTTTTCATTGAGCCAATGTTCCATTTTAAAGATATGTTAGTAGAGTTATTCAATCGGGTAAATTTAACTACCATTTGATTGATTTCACTTTACTAATAAAATTAGTTGATCTTCAGTTAGCTTAACTAATTGATATGTTCAGTACATATCCTATTTGAAGGACTGGAATAATATGTTAATCCCTTTCTTAGAATATTAACAAACCTAATGCTTTTATGTGAACGTAAGTACATTTTAGACACTAAGTGAAGTACATGAAAAACACTAAAAAGGAGGGGTTGAGTAGTGTTTATGGAAAAAAAATTTCGTAACCCTTCTGATATAACACGTTATCGAGCATTTGAAATATTTTTTTGAAAGCTTAGATGCTTGACTTGAAATATATGTATATGTGTTGATAAGATTTTTGTGCTATTTAGAATATTTCTACTATAGTGTTTTGGAAGAACTTTCTTAAAAATAAATAATCGTTTCTTGTATTTTGAAATATAAAGCTCAACTGCAGGTTTTTCAAGAGGATCATTTAGTTCAAAGAAGAGAAAATAACACAAGAGATTTTATACTGGTTCACTCCAGCTGAGCTACGTCCAATCTTTTCCGTAGAAGGTTCTACTATAATCTTCACATGATTACAAATAAGTATTAACACCACTCTTGTACTCAACTACCTCGCTGAGATTTCCTCTGAATATTAGCACCACTCTTGGTACTCAGCACCCTGCTGACATTTCCTTTGACTATTCACACCATTTTTGGTACTCAGCATTCTGCCGAGATTTCCTTTGAGTGTTCAAACCACTCCTGGTACTAGACTACCACGCCTAGATTCTTCAACTCGAATAGAGTTCATCTTCAAATATTTTAATTCTCTTTAAAATTGCAATCAACGATTGCTTACAAGTAGTTCAGACTAAATCTCTCTACGAGAGGATTTGATTACAATATTATGCAGTCTAAACACTCACATGTGTTTCTTTCTTCTTTCTTACAGTAATAAGAAATTTGACGCTTAAGCTTGAGAATATCTCTTTCTCTTTTTCTCTTCTCTTCTCTTTTCTTCAGCTCAGATGCATTCTTTTCTTTAACCTCTTTCTCTCTTTTTCTCTTTAGGATGGATATCTCGTTGTAAGCTTTTCTTGTGCTCTTGAGCTATCCTATATTCTATCTTCTTGATTTTCTTCTTGAGAGATCTTCTATTTATAGGCTTCATGAATATTTGTCCGTTAGACTCAGTTTGTAGTTTGTAACCTTGATACTTGTGTTTTCTCTTTCTTCTTTTCACAGCAGTCGTTGTGTAAGTCAACTTTGTCAAAGCAGGCATGGGTTTTTAGTCCTTTGCTTTAAGTAGGTTGTACAATCTTTTTAGTCTTTGCTTTAAGATAGGAACATTATGTGAGTATCTTCTTTGTCTCCAACGTCCACATGTTGATATTTGGTCTAAAACATTGTGGATGCGTGTAGAATAACTTATCTGCAAAATTAAAGTAAACTGCACATTCAGCAGATATGACTTTTCTTATCACTTTTGTTGTTTTTGAATGTTGAGCAATTAATGTTATTTAATGCTTTGCTCATAGCAACAAAGTGTTTTTTGATTTTCTACCGTTAAGTAGCATTTTACAATAAAGCTTTTTAATCTGGAGATACCAAACGTATATAAATACTTCATCATAAGATGAGGTGTTTTATTTAGCTCATGGTATCGTTTGATCAAGTAAACGCTTCTTTGGTTTTTGTCTCTTTTTAGACCGATAACATTTAACTTGCTTATGCTTTCTTATGTGCTTTTAATAATTAAGTCTTTAATGTTTTTGTCGAAGACATTGTCACGAGCTATTTTTTTTTCTCGAGAGAAGCTAAATACCTAATCTAGGTGTTTTAAGCATTGAGCATTCAACTCAATTCTCTCTTGGACACTTTTATACAAGACATCGTCTAGTAATGCGTCTGGATGTTTTAGCCTAAGTGTTTCTTTATTTCCTAGAACCTAAATGTTTTCCTATGATTTCTACGTTTGAGGTTCAAGTTCTAGTTTTTGTCTGTTTGGGGTTTAGGCTCTAAGTCTTGTGTTTTTATCTAGGTTCTTTTCTGGTTATTAACCCGTTTTAATGTTATTTGATTAAACTTTAAAACATGAGATTGTTTGTTTGTATATACAATTTTATCTTTAACACTAACCACATCTTTACTTTTAACTAGAGACTTACTTTTCTAGTAGAGTATTTTGTTACCATTATTAAAACCTTATTGATTATTGGGGCTCATCTGCTTTAACAATATAGACATCAAAGCTTAATTGTGTTGGTAGCTTATCCGAGGGAAATCAAACTTAATAGAAAATCGAACTTGTTCGACAAAATCCCACTTAGAAAATAGTACAAACTAAGGAAAAAAGTATACATTTCCTCATCATGATATTTCATACATTTTGAACAAAAATGGCCAAGGAACCTGGTAACATTATTCCATCCCTCCTCAATCGTTCCTATTAACTTAGCTTTTAAGAATCTCACTCATTTCATCTTAGAAACATTATGTCCAAATTCAGTAAGAACATTTGATTGAAACACATGAAAAAAATCTAGAAGGGGGCGGACGGGGGAAGGGGGTTGAATATAGTTTTTCAAAAACTTTTCGCAAATATATAATAAATACTTTAAGTTTTTGAAAAATGTCTAAGAAAACATATATAAAGGAAAGAAAATAAAATAAACTTATTTTTATGTTGGTTCACTCAACCTAAGCTATGTCTAGTTATCCCTTAAGATTTCTTAAGGGATTCTACTAATCTTTTCAAAGATTGTAATAAGTTTCACCACTCTTGGTTTACAACTATCCAATCTTCCTAATTAGACCGTTTAGCTCAACTTAACGAAACAAACAAGTGTTTTGATTCTCTTCATAATATACAAACACAATGAAAGTGTTTTGGAAACACAAGTATAGATCAAAGCTTTCAAGGATATTATGTTTTTAATACAATGAAATCTGAAGACCTGTTAAAACTTTTTCTTAAACAAAGAAAGCATTGGACAATTTCAGAGAGAATAACAGCGTAAGAGTCAAAGATAATTATTGTTCTTTTCTCTTTATTCAGTTATCTTTATATAGCCTTTTTCGATAAAGATTTGTTACTTAGAAAGAGTTGACTTTGAGGAAGACAAATAGCCTATAGGTACGAAGTCAAGTGCTAGGTAGCGCGAGAGCAACAATGTTTTTTTTTTATAGAGGTGGTGTGTACGAATTCCTCATAGCAAAAAGCATTAAGGAAACATTCTAAGAATGTCTTCCTATCTCTTAACATCCTTCTGATCTTGTACAGACTTTTGAATAAAGCTTGGTATTGTCATGATCTGCACATATAAAGAGAAGAAAAATACCAAAGACAAGAACTACAAATCATACATGCATTTAATGTTATAAATGTTGTAGAACATTTAGGCATGTTTAGTATATAAAGCGTACTAGTCTTTTCTTTTGAGTAGCATAGTGTTTATAAGATACAATGTTTAATAAATCTTTGTCTCAAACATTTTGAAATATTAAACACACTTCCATAAAACATTGTCTTGAGTTTTATAAAATATTATTTAGGCTTAATATAGACGCTATACTTATATTTTTAACAGTGTTTTTATCAAACATATTCTTTAGACAATTTAAGCTATAAACGTTATGTTAAATTTCAAAACAAAAGTTGTAAGATGAACTTATTTTTTTAAATGATTTTTGTCTTAACATTGATGTTCACGGTGAGATTAGAGTTAACACATTTGCTAATCCATTTTTAAAAGTCTCTGCGCAGTGATAATTTTAAGAAATGATAAAATATAAGTATAAAAGTGAATATGAAAATTGAATTAGTATAATACGTTATATATATAGATTATTGAGATCATGATAATATGTTAAAATATTTTATATTCTATTGAAATTTTTTGAAAATAATAAATTATTATAGCTTTAAGATATCATTTTTAAATATTTTCAAAATATTTCTTTGAAATATATTGAAAGGTGATACGAAAGGAAAAAAAAATCCTAAGATATTATGCATTTTTTATATATTTATTTTTAAAAAATCAAACTAGTTTAAAACACATCCGTCAAAATATTTTTTTTCTTATAATATCATTCTTTCATTGAAATTTACTCAGTTGGTTAAACTAATTGAAATCTTTTTAAAAATAATCGATATCACCTTTGAATATATTCAAGATATTTTCTAACATATTAAAAGATAGTACAAAGAAAAAAAAATCTAAAATATCTATACATTTTGTATATATTTATTAAAAAATCAAACTAGTTTAAACATAAGCGTAAATTTTTTTTCTTAGAATATCATTATTTCATTGAAATTTACTGGTTTTTGCCGCTTTTATTCCACTTAAATGAAAAGTCTTTACATCTTTTCTAGACTAAGTCCTAAAAACCAAATCTTCACCAAAAACACAATCACAAAGGGGAATCTATCAAAATAATGATAAATTTAAAAAGAAAAAATAAAAAAGAAAAGAAAAACAAGAGCTGGTAACGATGATCCGAAAGAGAAAGACAGAAGCTTTACGTAACGCAGTCCTACGAGGCATAACCAATAATTGAATCCAATTGAATAATAAAGAAACCGCATAAACTCTGAATACGTCTTCTTTCACACACAACCTTTCATCTCATATCTCAAATTCTGAATTCACATCCATTCATTCAATCAATCAATCAAATCTCCGATTCATTCGAATCCACGTTCCGATCGAATGGATCAACACCACTTCCTCCACCACCACTACCACCACCCTCAGGACCACCGCACCACCCGCTACGCTTCCCTCAACCCTCAATCGCATCACAACCACCACCACCATAACAACCTCCCACCGCCGCCGCCCGCGCCGCCACCGCCTCTCTCCTACCACCGCAGCCTCCACCCGGCTCCCCTGCCGCAACCCTACACCCCTTCCACTCCTCAACAACAACAGCAGCAGCAGCAGCAGCAATTCTCTTTCAATCACCACTCATCTCTCCCACACCGCACCCTCGAAGACGATTCACGTTCCCTCCCCTACGACCTCCTCCCTCGCCGGACCACCGCCATCTCCTGGAACCCTAACCCTAGAACTGACGATTTCGATCGCGAATTCCACCACCACCACCACCGCCCTCCCCCGCCGCCGCCTCCCCCGATCGAAACCCTCCGCTATGACCCCGGGCGTCGTGACCGTCTCGTGGTGGATGCCTACGAGCAAAACCCCAGGGAGGCACTCTCTTGGGGCGGCGGTGACTACCACGCGCCTAGCCAGGGCGACGTAGAGCCCCCGCCCTACGTGCGCGTGTACAGCGTGGAATGTGACGCTGACGTGGCCGGTAGAGGGTCCCGGGTGGAGAGCAAGAGGTGGGTGATGAGTGATAGAGAGAGGGAGAGGGGAAGAGAGTTGCACGAGTCTTCTTCTAATTTAGTTAGCAAGGTTAGTAACACTGACAAATATTATCATGGTTCTGATAATGTGGGTAGGTATAGTAGAGGGAATAGTAGAGAGCGTAGTCATGAATTCGCACGTACTCCTCCTAAGAAACAGATGCAGAAGAAAAGCGCTCTTCTTAGGATTCAGACTGCTAAACCTAATCATAGGAACCGTGAGGTTGAGCAGTTACGGTACCCCAGTTATGGACCTGAAGGTAGCAATGGCTTTTTCAGGGGTAAGGAACAATATTTGGCTCATGGGGTGAAGGGGGAATAGAGAGAAGGGAGCCCTGTTGAGATTGATATCTCTTTTGAGTCCAATTCTCTGGTAGCCAAGGCTATTGTTGCGCCGCCTTCGAGTTCAGTGTCTGTTCCTGATTTGAATGTGACGCCGGTTATGGATTCGGATTTGGGTTCTGGAGAGAAGAATAAAAGGGTTTCGGTCTCTGATGGCTATTATTCTGGTTTGCATCAGCCGTATAGAGTGTCTTCCGTTGTGGTTGTGGATTTAAATAGGTCGCCTTGCAAACGGAATGATAGTTCTGGTTTGGGGAAGGAGGTGAATGTGCGGAAGAGTGTTCAGGATAGTTCTTCTCGGTCTCGTACCAGGGAGGCTGATGATTCTCGTGGGCAAAATGCGGTGCCAAATTCAGTTAAAGCTGGCAATGTCTGTTCTGGTAAATCGACCATAACGGTTGTCAAGAAGAAGAAAATTGTTAAGAGATTGGTGAAGAAAGCTAGTGCAAATTCTAGGACATCTGTGCCAAATTCACTGCAAAAAAGGCTTCCTGGAACTGTGAAAGTCGAGAGTGCTGCACTGATTTCGTCAACGGCCTCTATTCCTGAGAAAATTCAAGCTAATTCAGATGACAAAAGCAACATATATGATGAAGGGCCAGACTGTTTACATTCTTTGCCAAAGGAAGGTAGTGTATTGAAAGAAGATAAAGAGGGAGGTTTACTTCAGCTGAGTTTGGGGCCAGATTACACATCGCAAGAGTGTTACAAAGATTCTGATAATAGGGAACTGTCCAGGTTTGAAATTGAAAGAGATGAAAACATTCCAAAATTTTCTTCTCGTGCTTCTAGTAGTGAAGATAAGAAGAGTGATTCAGATTGTTTAGATGTTAATAATGATGTCCTTGATAATGGAAATATTATTTTTATGCATGATAATGCAAATACTTCCGATTGTTTAGCTGCAAATAATTCTGTTCCAGGTACTATTGCTGAAGTCAATCACATGGATTATGATAATAAGCAATTATGTCAGAATGAAGGGTCTCTATCGGTTGGGAATTATTCAAATGTACAATCCCCACTGAATAACAATCTTGTAGATGCAGGGGATGAGATATTAAAAACCAGCGATACTTTTTCAAGTTCAAGAAAAATTGGGATTCAAGATGGTCTAGATTGCCTACAACATGCCAGTGCACTGAAGCAAGGCTCTGATAATGGATCATCTAATTTAGAAGATTGTATTACTGTTCACGGCTCTGGTATCATAAATGATGCTCGAAACCAATTGGCCCATGGTGATGTCACCATGCACCCTGAGAATTGTGAGACAGAAAAACCATTCCCAAATTCTAATATTTTAGCTGGATCTGGTGAAGGGAACACAAAGAAGATAAAAAAGAGAAAAGCTAGAACACAATTTAATATTTTGAGTTCAGAGATGGAATCCTTATCTCCAGATCATGTGAATCCTGATAACCTTGCAAATAATGTGGACGGAGGTACAGTTCTATTGTCGAAAGATCCATCTGCTTCTAAAGTTTTAGATCAGTCTGTTCAAAACGATGTTGAGTCAATAACTGGTTTGGATGGGGTTACTGCTTTACATGAGGAAGGGGAGTTTTTAGAGACTCAGTTTTATGCTGCAAAAAACAACAATGGTGATGCAAATGAGGTTTCACCATCTTCTAAAAGGAAAAAAGTTACAGCTAACCCAAATTTAACTCAATGTCAATCTCAAATCAGTGCTGTTATTGTGGTTACCACCACATCTGATGTTGAAGCTCCTGTCAATCTCAATGATAACCAAGAACATCAGAAAGAATTTGCGTTGTCAAGCATGGGTATGTGTGTACCGACTTCTGTTCAGTCAATGCTTTCTGTTCAGTCAATGCCTTATTCAGAGAGTATTACTAAAATGTCTGACAATATTTTGAGTGGAGGATCTTTTGACTCTACTGATGCAAATAGGGAAACCATGAGTTCCGAGTATTCTGAATTACAACACTCAGATATAGTCTCTTTTTCACCATGTGAGGACTTAGCATTTCAAAACGATCAATTCTCACCATTGGAAGGTGAGTTCATAGGAAACATTACTCCAGTTGTGCTTGTGAGTAATACTCAAATTGATGTTTTAGGTGTTGGAAATACAATGGCAGAAAAGACTGATCTACAGGCCGTTAAGGAACATTATCAATATAGAGAATTTGTGCAAAGGTCACCAAGAGCTGACATGGAACCTAATGATCTCAATGTTAAGAATGATTTGCTTGCTCAGCAGAACCTTATGTCCTGTCCAACTAGTGGTGATGAAGTCACTACAAGTAATTCGAATGATGAATTCACTGTGGATGCACCTGGTGCATTATCAGATATATTTTCTCAAGGGATGGCATCTGAAGTACCAGATAAAAGGATTTTAGAATTGACAGCTATCAATGATGAAAATATTTGTGGGGTTGAAGAAAATACTTCGTCAGTACATCAGACGAAACATAATAGTAGGTCAGATAGTGCATTTGGACACAGTAATATGATAACAAAGAAAACAATTTCAGAACCATCCCAAGTTTCTTCCAAAGTTACAACTCATGCTCTAAATTCATATCGTTTTGGGTCGAGTGGGACCAAAAATCAGTCAGGTAGTGTCATTCCCAAAACTTTTCCAGGTCATTCTTTTACCTTTTTGAAGTCGGAGACAAAGACATCTGCCTCTTCAACTCATGTGTCAAAGCCTCGAACTTGGCATCGGACAGGTAATAATCCCCCTATTTCTTTACCTAGAATCAATTCAGTAAGAGCAGTTCCTCCCAAAAGGCCAATTCTAGAAAGGAAAGGGAACTTTCAAAATACCTCGTATGTTCGTAATGGAAACAGTCTTGTAAGGAAACCTACTCCAGTTCCTGCTTTACCTCAAATTTCCTCTGTAAACAAGTCATCTTCGGGCTTGGGTGAAATATCAAAAAGCACTAAATCTGAAAGCAGGGCTGACGTGACAGATCAACCAATGTACCTGAGAGCAGGAGCAAGATTTTCTCAGCAGAGGCAGAGACAGAGAACACCTCCACTACCAATTGACATCAAATCAGAGGAAAATACATCTTCCTCATTGGTAGAACCTCATTCTGGTGGTTCCTGTGAAAATGTATCTGATCCTAAAACATTTATAGAAATTAATAATAATGCACAGAACTCTTCTGAAGATGCACTGAAGCATTGTGAAATTCCAGAAAATCAACATGTTCCATCTGATAATGGGGAGAGTCAAGTTGAAGCAAACGAAGGCAATCCCCTTTCTTTGAATATGAAGAGAATAGTATATATAAAGCCCAAAACAAATCAATTGGTTGCAACATCAAATTCGCGTGATGTTTCTCTCTCCACTGATGACAATGGCCAAACTGCCTTCTCTGATGGCTACTACAAGAGAAGAAAAAATCAGTTGGTTAGGACTACATTTGAAAGCCATTCCAACCAGACTGCTGCAGTGCCTAATGGCACAGCAAATTCTGATGGACAAGGAACTAGTAATGCTCTTTGCAATACGAGGTTTAGTAAGAAGCGGTTACATAAGGGTATGCATGAATTACTTATTATGTTGCTTAATTTATCTATCTTTCTAAGTCACCCGTGCTTATGATCTAATGCTAAGTTAAATTATGATTTAGACAGGATGTGAGGGTCTTTTTGTTTGAGATTCAAATTGGTTTTTTCAGTTCAATATTGTAGTGTATCTAATAAGAATCAAAGTGAATTGCTTATTAGTTGCTACTTGCTAGATATACTTATCCTGTAGTTGCTGCATATTATGTTGTTATATCTTCTTAATATTAAATGCTTGTTTCTTGAGCATGAGTCTTGGCCCAACGGTAAAAAGTTGTGCTTTGGTGACCAGCTGGCCATGGGTTTAAATTTGGAAACAGCCTCTTTGCATATGCAAGGCTATGTTTGCTTACATTGACCCTTCCTCATACCTTTACACTGTGAGTAGCATTCTCGAATAGGTGTATGTTAGTCTATATGACTTGAGCTTTTCTTA
Source organism: Vigna umbellata (assembly GCF_018835915.1). The sequence goes on from NW_025911418.1 coordinate 30,048, forward strand.
TACGGCTTCTCTTTTTTTAATTCACCATAAGCAGATGAATCTAGAACCACCAGCGCTGTTCCAATTTTATGCTATTTTTCATTGAATTAGTGATTTCATTTGCAGCTGTCAGGAGTTCATGCAAACGTTCAAGAGCCTCACTAGTGTGGACACTCTGTAGCAAAAATTCTTCTGAAAATGACAAGAATTCACGTCATAATCAAAAGGTTTTGCCTCAATTGTTTCGATGGAAAAGAGCAACATTTTCTTCAAGTTTCAATAGTAGTTCCGTATCTGCAATCAGGTACTTGAGTATTTGCATTGCTTCCCCTATGAATGTTTATCTTTTTGCCTTGTTTTGGTCATTTGCATCAACAGTATTCCATTGCAGTTGTCAATTAATGTTTGTCTTTCAGCAAAAAATTGCTTCAATTGAGAAAGAGGGATACTGTTTACACTAGGTCAAAACACGGGTTTTCACTTTGGAAATCCAGAGTTTTAGGTGTTGGTGGTTGTAGTTTGAAATGGTCCAAATCCATTGAGAAGAACTCAAAGCAAGCTAATGAGGTTAGATTGTTGTTTTATACTAGTGTTTTTTAATAAAGTTTCCTTTCAATTTAAGCATAATTTGTATTAAATTACAAAATAGATCTAAGCTATGATTCATACAATTTCTCATGATTATTATAGGAAGCTACACTTGCTGTTGCTGCTGTAGAGAGGAAGAAGAGAGAGCAGAAAAATGTGGTTTGCATCAGTTCTCAGTCAAAGAGTAGGAAGCATTCTTTCCAAGAGTGTTCGTCATATCATAGTGCCGACAACTCTGTTTTTGTGCTCTTAAAATCTATTCTTTATGTGTTAATTATCTTTGTCAGTTACTCTGACTTTGAAAGTAGTGGTTGAATTTGCAGGAGAGCGAATATTTCGTATTGGTTCAGTTCGTTACAGAATGGATCCCACCAGGAGGACACTCCAGAGGATTTCAGGTGGGTAACAATTTTATATCAATCATTTTACTTGGATTTTTCATTACCTTACACTTTTTCTACATTTTTTTAGCATGTTGCAATATTTAAATGAATACACGCTTTTGGGACATTGTACTTCTGACTTAAGACATTAGAGCATTATTCAGATTAGATAACAAATTTGTATTTTATATGTATCGATAACATCTATCAACTTTATGATTGTTAAGGCTTCAAATGATTAACGTTGTCTTTTGGAATCGGATTCCAATCATTGAAGGACAACTTTGTGGTTTGGAGGGAATTTCGAATATTGAACACATTTTCTGCAATTTTGGTTACTGGTTTTCAATCCCTGATTCTATAATTGACTAGTGGTTGCAATTTCGAAGGGCATAATGAATTATGTTTTCTAAACTTTTATAAATCCTCTTTACTACATCCCAAAAGACATGTCAGCTAATTAATGCTTGTCAGTCCTGTATGTCCAACAAGGAAGGTGGCAACAATACCTTTCACTCTGATCTTATTCTTAAGCATTACATACCTCCAAAAGTCTTTTTGCTGTTTACAGTATTTGTTGGTGCCAATCCCAACTGAGAAGCTGGACCAGGAAATTAGGAACTGGTGCTGTAACTAGTTCATTTGACCCTAAAACCCTGGTGAAAACAGATCTTCAACCTGTTATGCTTTGTGAACTTGTGACAGTTTAGACTGCTCAATTTGTCCACTGTTTTGGTAAAGATTATTTGATACCCATTTTTTACCAAAAGACAGAATTTGCCCCCTTTCTCCAATCTGTGACAATTAGGAATTTTCAATGCCGCAAGACTTTGGCTATTTAAGGTTACCTGTTCCCTTTTCACCTATGCAATGGAGGGCTAATAAATGTTAGAAATCATGCTAGTATTTATCAGTATAATGCTTTTAGTGGTACTTGTGATAAATCCATTGAATGAGAGTAGAAATATATTTTTTATATTCCTTGGTTTTATCTATTTGTCACGTCTATATTATTTTTTTTATGTCTGTGTAAAGTTAAACAACTTGTTTTAGTGATTCATTTGCTGGTTCAGCTCTGAAAATATTACGGCAGTTTACTCCTCAGAAATTGAGCTTTTGGTAAAGATATGCTTCCACAGATTATGTAAAGGACGACCAAATATAATTTTTGTATGTGTAAACTATGTGTATGAATTCTGATGGTTAAGATGCAGGAAGGAAGTGATTAATATGATTCTTGGATCCTTCACAATTGCTTCTTATAGATGATTTTTTGTCTGATACTCCACAGTAGTTAGGCTGCTTTACAGTGTAGATTATCTGTTTGGACAAGGAGGAGGTGGGGCATCAGATTCTGAAATCTTTTGTTGCCTGCCATGTTGGAAATGCATCCAGAATTGTGGTCTTCTTGCCCTTTTCATTTGCTTATTCTTCTTCTTTCAAATATATTTTGGCATATTTTGCTGTCTTTCTTGCTGCAAGTTAAAAGTTTCTTTTGCCTTTGTTCGTCTTACAAAGTTTCTCTTACTTATCTTTGTAGTTGATGAATCCCAGTCCTCGGCATCTACCAGTTCAGGTTTGGCCTCCAAAAGTGCTTACATTCCAAGGAGATTAGTGATTGGAAACGATGAGTATGCACATTCTTATTTTTCATCATTGTTGTCTTGTTTAGCAAGCCGTTTAGATGAAACTAGGTTTCCAAGAAGGAAAAGTTTGTATAATTTCAAGTCTTTCTGTTTTATTCAAATAACTGCTGTGAGTATTTGCAGATATGTACGAATTGGAAATGGTAACCAGCTTATCAGAGACCCAAAGAAACGAACTCGAAAATTGGCAAATGAAAAAGTTAGATGGAGCTTGCACACTGCCAGACAGCGGTTGGCTCGAAAGCAGAAGTATTGTCAGTTTTTTACCAGATTTGGGAAATGTAAAAAGGATGGAGGGAAGTGTCCTTATATTCATGATCCTTCAAAAATTGCTGTCTGTACTAAGTTCCTGAATGGTTTATGTTCTACTCCCAACTGCAAATTAACGCACCAGGTTTTTAAACATTTGGGGTCCAACAAGTTGAATATGGTATCTACTGATCTGTCTAAAGTCTGAGTTTATCTGATTTGTTATGCAGGTTATTCCGGAGAGAATGCCAGATTGTTCTTATTTTTTGCAAGGTTTGTTACAGAGGCTGTTGTCTTTCATCTAGTGAATAATTTGACAATGTGATTCTAACATGTCTCGTGCCAGGCTTATGCTCAAACAGTAATTGTCCATATAGACATGTCAATGTGAACCCCAATGCATCGATTTGTGAAGGATTTCTCAGGGGATATTGTGCTGATGGGAATGAGGTATTAACCAATCAAGATAAATTTTCTATTGGGCTACTGCATAATTTGAAGGTCTAACATTTTCCTGATGTTTTACCACTATTAAATCTTTTTTTGTGCTTGTGGTTATTAGTTTCATCCCGTATTTATTTATTTCGAGAAAAACATATAGCATTGCAATTTTCATTGTACTTGTGGTTATTAGTTTCATCCCGTATCTTTTTTTCCTGGTTTTTGGTTGCTAATTCTTATGATCTTTCAGCTAAATATTCTTTCCTCTCTGGTGAAGTTTTACTTTGTTTAGTTACTCCTTTTCTACTTGCTTCCACTTCATATCACCTTGTGATCTAACACAATACTTGCCAAATTATGTTGTTTCAGTGTCGGAAGAAGCACAGCTATGTCTGTCCTACTTTTGAAGCAACAGGAACCTGTACTGAAGGATCCAAATGCAAACTCCATCACCCCAAAAAACAAAGCAAGGGAAAGAAAAGGAAGAGATCTGGAGATCAGAAACACACCAGAGGACGCTATTTTGGTTTTATTCCTGCTGATGTTTCTGAATCTGGGATGATGGTTGCTCCAAACCGACATAAACAAAGTAGTGAAATTGAAGAGGAACTGTCTGACTACATCAGCCTTGATGTTGTCAGTGAAGAAGTCGCAGACACGGATGATCTATCATTTGATCCAGCAGTGTTCTGTGATAATGATTCCTTGGATGATCTTGATGAACTCATTAAACCAGTTCTTCTACTGAAAACAAAGTTCACATCACAATCACCTAACTCACATATCCTCCACGCAACTGGCGGAGACTTCGGTCGTTTGTTAATGAGGTAATTTAGGTAGTATACAGCTCCCCCTTTTCCCCTTAATTTTTTTTCCCTTTTGTATTGAATGCATAGCTTAAATGTAACTAAAAAAAAATCATTACCCCCCTCCCCTTAGTTTCTTTTTGCGGATTTACCATTGTACAATAACATCTGGAGTAATATAGATACAAATTTTCTTCTCCCACCTCCTCAGGACTACTGCCAATTGACATTAACAATTACTTGAAGTGGCGTTTGACTTGATTATGTCATAATCATGGAGGCTTATCATATAGGAATATGTAATATAATGAAATCGACTTTTCTTTTTTTTTATTGGGGTGGTGTTTGGGTTATTTTCTGTCTAAGATGCCGCTTCAAAGTGTAGACATCAACAAAGGGAGAAAATAACAAAAATGCAAACACCTGTTTACCAACGAATTTCATCTCAACATTACATATGACAATTAACAAGTGATAATGATGTGCAATTATGCAGTTATACAAAGCATAACTCAAAACCTACTTTCTAAATAAGTAATAATAGTTTCTGAATAATTAATAGTTTTGACCAATCAATTTTAAATTCTAATTTGTATCAATTAATGACTATTAATAAATTCAAATATTTATGTTCATATTTTAGGTTTAATTCAATTTTTTATGGAATTCTATAGTATTTAAATAATTGGTTTGAATAAAAATTGTGACGATAATAATTTTGAAAATAAAAAGTTTTAAAAAATGATTTTTAATTATATAAATCATTTTTGAATATTTTAATATTTGTTGATAAAGTTAAAGATTGATTAATTTAAATAAAAAAAATTAAATTGTTCATGAAGTAAAATAAGGTGATTAGTTTATTCATGAAAGGAAATTACAATGAGCTAAAAGTATTCTTGATTTTCTACACTCCTTTTTTAGCAAATGGGTCAAATAACCAGATTTTATTTCTACACCTCCTAATTTCCCTATACACACAGCCATCCCACCACTTATAAAATCAAGACCTGTGTTGCCATGTGACAATCCACCACTAACAAATCAGGCCAATCAAGTGATGTCAGGCATACGAATCGTCAGCATACCACTTTATCCAATGATGTGTTGTCACGTCATCATCCTTAACCTCTTCTCAAATTAGAAACCCTAGTCTCCATGCGCTGCCACCATTCACCATGCCAGAAATTGTAAAAAACTTATTTCCTCCAACAAAATTTCGTCCAATTCTTTTAAACACACATTATCAAATATATAAATAATAATTTTAGATCATTTTTTATTTAGAAAATCTAAATTAGCAGCGAGTCAACTTTTTGAGCTGTATAATCCAAAAATATAATTCATATTAATATATTTCTAGATTCTACAATTCAAAATGTTCCAACTCTATAAACTTATCCCATACCTATAGAGAATAAAGAGAAAATGAATAGAGTGAAAGCTTTGTCAACATTTGGCTCCAGTTGTTCACAATGAGAGCCACAATCTGCTATGGTGGCAAGCTAATAAAACACTACAATAACTGTATTAAGATTTTCTAAAATAAATACCTGCATCTACTTCTTTCTTTTACTATTACAATAATCTCCCTCATCAATAAGTTGAAATAGAATAATTTTAGAACTTGAATGCATTGGTAACAACAAAAAGACATGTCAGTTTAATATCTGTAAACAAAAGGAAAGTTTGTGTATGTCACTGGATAAAACTTCAAAGGGTATTAATATAATTTTCTCAACACTCAAAAATATGAAACTGACCGAATTTTCATTCCCTGTGGTTACAAGGGTTGATCCTAAGGGGTTCCATTAACTTCATGTTGACAAAAGATATTTCAGAAGCACTGAGGCATACATAATATCTTAGCATATGAGCTCAACATGAAGTAGCTTAGGAAGTATACAATATCATTTTCTCAATGGTGCAATTACAATAAAGACATAAAGAGAACCACCTTGGTATAACAGAAAATATACAAAAGCTTCTAAGACGTTCAGTTTTCCTTATAGAACACCAAATGAGAACCACAACTTAACAATCTTTCTTTGAAAAGTAAGTGAAAGTTCCAAGATAAATTTAACAAAAAACATATATAGCTCCCTTATCACATTTTACTTAAAATTTCCAAGCATTTAATGTCCTCCCAGGGCTTAAATATTCCTTGGTGGGTCAAATTCTGCAAAAGAAATGATAAACAAAGAACGACAAGATAACAATTATATTACATTCACACAAGTTGGAAAAAGATATATGCACACCAATGTGTTAGAAAATATGTAAGAAATTAAGAAATAATAAACCAAATGATCCTATGAATTTTCTTTGAGAAAACAATTTCAACGAAAATGGTTTAAACACAATGTTATTTCTATTTTTTCCCCCTTCAAATAAAACAATCTACAGTATTTGTCATCTTTTCATTCTAAATTTAAGCTTGTCATCGTTAATAAATATTATAGTGTATATTTGAAACATAGACCCAAGGATTAGGACACTTTTTTCTTTGATTTTTGTGTACCATTGATCAAAACCTCATGCATACATGTTTATTTCTGTTTGCATATTAAACTTCAATTATTTCGTTCTTAAGTCTTAGCTAATCAACGAACCACACAACTAAACTAGGTCGTGAGTCCTTTGGGAGAACGATACTTGGTCTTACCAAGTTTATTACTTGAACGATTCGGTCATACTTGCCGATTGTAAAACAAGTTTGTGACATCATATTTTGGTGATCATAAATTTGTCCATCAAGTTTTTTGGCGCCGTTGCCGGGGACTCGTGGTTTAACTAGTTAATTTGTGTGATTATTGATTATCTTTGACTTTAATTTTGAATTTCTGTTTTGTTTCTGTTTTTATTTTTTCGGTTTTTATTTTATCTTATTTGATTTGATTTGATTTGATTTTATTTTATTTGATTAGATTAGATTTTATTTGATTTGATTAGATTAGATTTTATTTTATTTTATTTGATTTGATTAGATTAGATTTTATTTTATTTTATTTATTTTATATTATTTATCTTATCCTCTGAATCTTTTATCTTCGGAATCTATATCTTCTTCTCTATCTTTTGTGCTAACAAATTTTCTAGAGTTTTGTGCCTAATGCAGCAGGATGCAATTCGATCAAGAATTTAACTATATGGGCACTCAATTCTTCCAAGGTCAACAAAGGAAAGCAAGAGATCTCATCTTTCAGGCAAGGCATGGAGGAATCACTAGGTCATGCATGGGAAAGATACAAAAGCTTGTTATGTAAAACTCCCACGCATGGTTTTGAAGATCAGGAAGTAGTCTAACTTTCCTTGGAGGTCTTGGTTCACAAACCAAGATGATGTTAGAAGCCTTAGCAGGAGGCAAATCAAATGGAAAACTCCAGAGGAAGCAACAGAGATTATAGAAAACATGGCTACTAGTGATAATGAGCTGCACAGTGAGAGAGGAGCTCCTATGCAACAAAAGGAGTTCTTCAATTACAGACACATGATGCCCTGCTAGCTCAAAACAAAATTCTAAACTCAACAGTGGAAACTCTGACCAAAACTCTTGCACAATTACCCAAAGAGTTGAAAACTGCTGCACAGGTACAAACCCAGTTGTGCGAATTGTGTGGAGGCGACCATATCAATGGTCAATGTGCCTTTCCAGTTGAAGCCGTAGAGGATGTAAACTACGTGACCAATCAGTATCGTCAAGGGAGCTACAATCAGGGGTGGAAACCACACCCAAGCATTGGTCAAGGGCAAACTGGGCAAGCGGGTCAATATAATAAGCAGCAACAGCAACCCACCTTATGGCAACATTTATCTATGCTTAATGAAAGGTCCATGAGGATGGAGGAAAACTCTCAACAATTTCATACAGAAAACTGAGTCTACCAAAAGAGCATGAAGCTGCTATCAAAATTTGGACTCAGATGGGGTAGATCATCAAACAGGTGGAAGAAAGGCCAAGTAGAAATTGTGGGGCTAATACTGAGGTTAACCTAGGGAAGAGTTGTGAAGTGTTAGTGAGTGTAAATGTTGAAAAAGTTGAGTTGGAAAAAGAAGAGAGAAAGAGAGAGAAGAGAAATTGTGTGAAGATTGAGAAAGTGAGTAGAAAAAAGAAAAGAAAAAAAGAAAGTGAGAGAAAGAAAAAGAGGACGAGAGAAAAAAGAAAGAATCATATGAAAAAACCTCTTCCTCATCCAAAAAGTATCATAGGAAGAAGAATTTGAGCGCTTTATGGAAATTTTCAAGAAATTGGAAATTAAAGTTTCCTATGATTGAGACATGCAACAGGTTCCCGTTGATCAAATTTCTGAAGAAGTTCAGTAGAAGAAGAAAAAAGAAGATGGAACATGAGCTTTATTGGGTCAAGCTAATGACGTTAAAAGAGCGCTTGCTGGGAGGCAACCAAGT
>NW_025911419.1:0-15301 GCF_018835915.1 Vigna umbellata
ACTAAGCTGTGACCCTCTTATCCTCAAATCCAGCCAAGTTTTGGGTGCCAGAATCACCTTGGATTCCTTAAAAGAAGCAAATTCCCTGATATAGTCTTCCTCTTCCCTGAGAATTGTCATGTAATAGTTTCCCCTCACAAAAGGGTAGCTCTCCCCCACCAACATCATTGCATCCTTGTAACTTGGAGTGAATAGAACCAGGTACTCTTCATCAGGCAACCCACAATGCTTCAAAACCTTGTTTTGGGCTTGGATTTCTGGGATTGATATGAAACTTCCTGGAAAGGAGGATTTTTTTGTGAGAATATCCAGTAATCTTGATGGCTCCAACTGGGTCCTATCCATTTCAGGGAGATTACTACCAAATAAAGGTTCTCTGAAGGTCCCTCTTGGTGACTTTTTCCTGTCATCTGACTTAGATTCTGAAGGTTCCTCATTGATAATAAAGCTAGACATGTCTATGCCATTCCCATCCCCTTCAATCAGGCCAGCATATTCAGGGTACTTTGCCAACACATACTGTTCAACATATTCCATTTCTTTCAGTGTTATTGGACCCGACCATCTAATGTCAATATCACGGATCGTTGATATGGCTTCTGCTATGATATGAGGAGGAATCACCACATGTGGTTTCTGTTTTTGTACAAATTATGCCCACTGCTTAATTTTCCATGGAATATATAGCATCATATGTCTGTACCAGAAACAACTAAAGTGAGAGTTTGCTACTTACCTTTATAACCAAACTGTTTGACTTGGGATTCTCTGCTATTAATTTGTGTATAGGTCCTACAAAAACATTCTGAATGTCCTTGGCTTCATCTTCTGCCATTTCCTGATAAGTTACCTGACATAAGGTATAGGATTATTCAAGCTTTTGCAATTGAAATAAAATCAACAAGAAACATAAACTGCATAAGCCATGAATGTTGATCACTTTACCCCAGATCCTCCATGATCCTCCCTGTTTGTTCCCATGGCAATATTTTTCACTCCTTAAAGAAGCAAAAGGTAGTAGTTATTTTTCAGTGTGCAAATACCACTTTAGTTTCTTCCCCTAGCAAAATTGGACAACATAAAGTTATAAAGTTAAACTAATTGAAAACCTGTTTAAGGGTAGTGACTAACGAGTCCTAATTAGAATTGGGATACCATGGACAAAAAAGAAGGCAGCTTCAAAATGAAGAATAAGGGAAAAAAATATGAAGAAAAAAGCTTATTTGAAAGGAGGACCTGGTCCAGCGAAACTCACTAATATGACATTTCTTGTTGAAGATGTGAATCTAATGATAAAATATTAAATAAAGTAAAAGAAAATGATTAAGCCGACAAGGACAATAGCAACCCTCTAGGATAGTAGGTGATGATGAACTTGTGGTGGCATCTCCTATTGCTGTAAGCATGGATTGCAAAGGATTCTCCGTTATAATACTTTTTTATTATGGGTTTGATTAAAATTTCAACCTCGCTTTGATTCTTAGCTCCATCAATTGAGGTAAAGAACACGTTATGAGTGAGAGTTTTAAGGTGAGGCTTTCCAATGGCAACAGCATCACCATCTGTGTTTATTGGTAGAGCAACGTCACAATGGGAATTTTATATTTTCGATGGAAAATGACCATTTCACAATAATGGGAGAATTTCAACAAAACCATGGCCTCATGTCATGTGTGATTCCAAGGAAACTGTGTCAATGAATCTTTTTGCTAAGCATTATATCAGAGTTACTGTTATAATTTTCCTTAATTACTGGGAAAATTGGTTAACTGTTAGGTACTTGAAAGAGACTCTGTAGTAACTTTCTGCTAGACATTAAGATGAAATCCCGGCAAAAAAACCTGAACGGAATTGAGTGGGAAAGAAATTTGGTCTGCAACTACAAGCACAATGAGATCAAATTCAACATAAAAGTAAGATTCTAGAGATTATTGTTAACAGTAAAACCATTATCACTTTTTCAACAGTTGTTCACAGTTGATTCTTGTGATGAAACTAACACCTTTGAAAATTGTGCTACTCTGTCTTCATGCTTTGCTAGGAATGAAAGAGCCATTTGACGAGTTGCAAGAAAAAAACGAAAGAAAATCATATGAAAATGTGTAGTTTGGGCAATAAGACAATTTTTGAAAGAGAAATCTCAAATTTCTATTTGCATTTAATACCTCTCCTGTGTCCATCTAAACATTAAAATATTGCTTTCACATTAAATTAATTTTTTTTATGTGAGTATATTATAATGTATTTGGAAACATGTAAGAAACTACTCAACGGTATTTAACTAATATATGTTTTTGTGAACATGCCTTCAATAAACTTTAATCATTAACATAGTCGAACTCAATAAAAAAAGAGGGCTATAACAATGTAGTTTTGATTTTTTTTTTAAACTTTTTGTGTGCTAAACTAGGATTGAGCTACACTTTTTTTTTTTAATTTCATTAAGACTACCATTATTTCATTTGATGAGTTTGGCTAAATCATTTAATTTTTCGTCCTCCAAATAAAAATACCATTTTGCTAATTATTATAAATGTTGTTCTCATCCTACCAAAGAGATACTCAAGTAAAAGCAAGCATTTTTTGCTTCTCACGAAACAATGTTTTAATATTAAAGTCATATATCTTCAAAGAATAATGATATTTTTAAAATTTCATTTTATATATAATTTACTTTGTAGAAAGTTATAATAATATGACAATATAAATGTTTAAATTAACAAGATAATTTTAAATATTATATTATTATACTATTATAATAAGGTTATCAAATTATATCCAAAAACAAAGAGTGTCAAAAATATCATTTTTCATCTTCAAACATGCTATTATTTAATATGTAGATTCAAATAATTTTGTTGAATAGACTAGGTTGAGTTTTACATTTCAACCAACTTATATAATTTGACCTATTAACTAAACGTGGGTTGAATTGAATTAGTATTGTTTCTAAACTCTTTAATCTATCAATTTTTTTATTTTATTTTTCTTATACGACATTTAAATTTATGTCATTCATGATATCTCATAAATATTTACTAGTTTTATGATTTTTTCTCTTTTCTTAATTGCATCTTATTATAATTTAGAAAAACGTTAAGACAAGTAAAATTATTAAATACCCTTTTATAAAAAATTAAGTTAGTAGGCAAACCTAACTCAACTAAAAGAACGAGCTGGGTTAGGATTTTCGTTCCAACGCAAAAAAAGGGCTTCGACCTTATTTCATAGAATCGAGTAGGGTTAACATATTTAACATTTTTAAGACCATATTTGTGAACATATTATACTAAAAAACAACACACTTCCCAACTTACATTAGAAAAAAAATATTAGTTTTACTTAAACCATCATATTTAGTAATATTTTTATAAATTTAAATTATACACCTTTCTTTTATAATCACAAATCTGCATTCTAAAATTCTACCTAACTTAATAATAGAACTAGGGTGGGAAACTAATAAGACTATAATCTAATAGTTATTTAGAATCTTCACCAAAGGAAAGCCAATATTGTTATGATTTTGTGATATGAAAAAAAACACTTGTATAATGTTGAATTGAAAATTGAAAGGGAAAATTATTAAAGTATTCCTGGTCTCGCGCTAAATGTTGCGCGCACAATCCATAAAGAACGCTATTTTTGTTTTCCGGCAAAGTAATATGTTATTGTTAGGGGCAATTTCGTCTTCATCGGAAGAGTTTCTCACTTCAGAATATACCAGCAATAATCTTTCTAAATTATTAAGAAAACATAAAAATTTCAACCCCAATATATAAATATTTATGATCTTTATTAAGTCAGACAGAGGTGATTTGGCCGTTTATAGATGCCAACTCCTATGTTTAATATAAGACAAACAAAAAACAAGTGACTGAATTATTGTGTGTAAGTGCATAATTCAATGAATCCGAAGGAAATGTTGAGGCTCCAGACGGGGCTCTTCTATTATTAACTTTTCATTTTTTAATATTTTATTAGTATTATGTTTTTTTAATAATATTTTAAAAAAATCATCTATGTTATAAGAATCGATAGTTTATCTTAATGACTCACTTAAATCAATATAATACGAATGAGCTCACTTAAATACAATATAAATTAAAAATCTAATAACAGGAAGAATCTTGAATATAAAGTTCATTGTATCGAAAATCTTAATAAGAAACTCCACAAGTTGAGCATTAAGTTTGTAAGTGAAAAATCCAAAAATCAGAAAGAGAAGTGTAAATAGGAATCAATCATTGCTCCCCATCACAAACCTCAAATCATTTCATATGAAATGAGAAAAGCTCCTTAGTCATAAGTGCTGAAATTTCAACAGAGACCCCTCACCAACCGGCTAGCCATCTTAAAGCTTACTCAAGATCACCAAACAAGCATCCAAAAAGAAAACATTACCACAAACCAAACTTAAAGGACGCATGTCAGCACCCTAACAAATGATTGAAATGAACTTTCTTTCTAAATGAGACATGTAGCTAAATTTCTAAGCTTAACGCTTAACCTGCAACCCCAACAATTAGGTAGCTAACAGCAGCTGGATGAAAAGAAAGAGGACACTTATAACAGAAGCAAAGCCATCTCTTCCTCCCTACTCAACAATATGAAAAGGACCACCATGAACAGTTATTATCACCAAAATCTCACAATACTATGAGAAGGATGTAATGTAACAGCAGTTTTTTCAAAGGAGAGAGTAAAGGAGCATTCAAAAAAATTAAGATGCCCCCTGATGTACTTCATTTTCGTCCTCTCCTATCACCTCTGGTTCAATTTTCTCCTTCACTCACATCTCGAGCACAAGAAAATCATATTTTCTGTGTTCACAAATACTGGCAAGGAAGGAAAGGGATGAATCTTACCAAAAAGAAATTCATCCCCATCCTTGTTTTGATCCTTTCAATCATATCAGTCCTCAGACTTCTGAGCCTCAATGTCAAGACTTCACCTTTTTCAACTGGGATATCTGCTTTGTTTCCAGCTCCTCAACACAATTGTTCTTCTTTACCTTTGTCCACCTGCAACAAAATTGCATCACATACTCCCAACACCACAACCACCCTGACCGAGAAAGAATTCAGAGTTCTTTCAGATCTCGTTGCTCTTAAATCCCCATGCAACCTTCTTATATTTGGATTTCAACCCCAGTACCTCACCCTCTCAAACATGAATGCTGCTGGTAGCACCATCTTTCTTGATGATGACCCTGATAAAATAAGCAAGGTAAGAATAAACTCCAACAACACTGAAATATACAGATTTGAGTCTAACATGCCAACAAAAGCAGGTTACAAACTGCTCAAGCACGCAAGGCAGAACCCGGCTGCATGTGTACCAAATCCTAGACTCCTTCAAAAATCAAAATGCAAGCTTGCATTGAAAAACTTACCATTACAGGTGTATGAAAAGAACTGGGATGTCATGGTGGTAGATGGACCCATTGGGGATTCACCAGAATCACCAGGCAGAATGGGGTCCATTTACACCACTAGTGTACTGGCAAGAGCAGGGAATACATCAGATGTAATAGTACATGATGTAGATCGTATCATAGAGAAATGGTTTTCATGGGAGTTCTTGTGTGATGAGAATTTGTTGTATTCTAAAGGGAAGTTATGGCATTTCAGAATCAGAGGTCTCTCAAATTCCACAAGATTCTGCCCTGTTGAGGCAGGGATATAGTACTCAATTTTTATTTTTTATTTTTTGTTTTCTGTTACATGTATGATATACAAAACTCACTAATCTATTAACATTTTTCACCCTAAACGTGCCACTGGATAAACAATGTTTCAATTTCAACTCCCTGACTATCTATCATAAACATATACAATCAGTGGCTCAAATGATAATAAATGTGAGGCAGATACAGGTTATCTTAATAATCTTTCAAGTAACTGAAGGTAATTTTCAGTATTTTGCTTACTACGATGGACCATGTTGCCCCGGGGAAAGCAGAAGCATGTTGCAAATCAATCCCATCTAAGATTGTAAACAGAATCCCACGTTGAAAAATCATGCTGGTTGACATAAACTCGAAACGATGAGTCACTGAAAAAAAATTGTGCTGATCAACCATATGAAAGTTTCAACAGCCAAAAAAATTGGAAGGATTCTGCAACTAACGGGCAACACAATGATCATAAGATAGAAAATCCATGATGCATACAGAGTCATCACCATCACACTCAACCTTCTCTAAGCATAAATGCCATGTTGCCGCTGAATGCATAATTTTGAACCGTCAGTACCTTTCTGAAAGCTTTATATTGCTATAGGAATGGAAGCAAAAGCAAAAACAAAAAGAGACAAGGGAAGAGGGATAATTGATGACGAAAAACTGAGGGAGTAATTTCATAGAATTAGTTTTAAAACCTTAGGGTCAAAATCAAACCCACAACTGGATCTGTCGTTTGAACTCGTTGATAGGGGTTTCCTAGACCTTGCTGATCTTGATTTTCTTGAAGAATTAGGTTTTCACTTCTATTCTCAAAGTAGCCGTGTGATTTCCAGTAACTAAAACTCATGTGTTTAGCAATGAAGGAGACATAATAATATATATCTCCAACTCTAATTACTCCTCTGATCACAAGCTAATCTACACTAATAGTCACAGATACTTTAACCAAAAAACCAATTAATGTAGAAGGCAAATTGGATCGGCTCCTAATCCCTATTTCTGCTGTTTGTAATTAAATCTAAATATTATTAATCACTTGATATGCAATATATTTACAATTAAAGATAGTTGAACTAACTGGCCTGTGTTAGCATCTACCATCTCAGATTTGTAGGACATAATAGAAGAAACAGAAAACATCAAAGGAAGTAAAAACAGATAGAAAAGTCAAACCATACCATTTCAAGAAGAAAACTGACAATCCTTGATCATGAAAGACGTGCAATTAGATACCTAAAATTTAGGCAAAACTTAAAATCCATTGATCTTTCAGCCAGACCAATCATACAGGTGACATAACATAAAAAATTAACAAAAAGACACAGAGGAAAAGGACCATATGAAGTAACCCACCAAGAAGTGCAGAAACTCGTGCATTCATATTTTGATGATTAACAGATATACACCTTCCCACTATCACAAACACAAACAAAAAAAGACAAAGGAACTCACCGCTTTATTAGTGGGATAAGTGGTAAACTTCCTTTATCGCCTTTGCCACCAAGGAGAGAATGACTTCCATTGTCGATTGAAAACACACTGAACATAAGTGCCAGTTCAAGAATCTTCCATTGTTACCGGATATCTATATTCATGCAAAATTTAACCTTACAAGATCTCTTACCATCTCTTATGGAACTCTTAACAACCCTATTCAAGAATAATAAAACTTAAGAGAGAAAAAAAAAAAATATGCAACAAGATTAGCCAGATAAATTTCAGCTGAAACCATGAAGAAAGGAAATATTGATAGTTTTTTCGGTCTTAGGGCTGAGTTATCCAATGCCTCCATGTCCTTCTCTTCTCTTTTTCTCGATAGAACAGTAATAAATGTGCAGTAAATGTCCTCCTCTACCACTCATCCTGGATCTGTATTTATAGTTTTTGCTATGGGCTTGGGATTAGTGAAAAGTTAATCACGGTCCAAAATCAGCCAAATAGCTTTTAACCACTACTTACCTTAAACCTGATTAATTAACGATGTGGTCGGCCGGTCTCCCGAAGTTTGGCCTTCCGACCGGTCGGCCGTCTGGTTAGTTGGCGGTATAACCCGCCGGCCTCGTATGAGTTGTTGTGTATCCGGATGACAAGTGGCAAGGTTGCGTAATTATGGACATGAGGTCGTCCGGCCTGTTCGAGCCTGGTCCTCCAAAGGCGAGTAAGAAGGGTTTAGCGTGATGGGCCCGGCGGCGGTTATTGAGGAACGGCCGTACCCTCTTACAATCGTCGTCAAGGTAAGTTGATAATCTATGATCCTGATTCCATGATTATTATAGAGAAACTCAATAAAATGTTTTAAAAGGCAAGTCTCAAAATCTTTTGAAATGATTGTCATATAGTTGAATTAGTTAATTTATAGGTTTTTGTAAACCCTCCCTTTGGTCCTCAAGGTTGTATGGAAAATTTATTTGGCGTCCTTCAAGTTTTTTCTGTCTCAATTGGGGTCATATTTTTTGTAAAAGTGAGCACTTGGTACAATAACCGTTAAGTGGTGTGAGACGGCGTTAAATTCATGTGAGCTGGTGCACAGAGAATGTGGTGATGTGTTTAGGGTTTCTTATGTGGACTGTTTTGTTTAAAAAAATAGTGCTGATGTGGCATAAGTACCCTTTATTCATATAGGTATATCAGAATTAGGGATTTGAAAATTGGAATTGGGGATTTAATTCGTTGTTGCGAGACGAAGCGGAGACGAACAAGAACTCGAATCTTGAACAAGACGAAGAGGCCAGCTAATAGTTGACGCGACTAAGGTAAGATACTTCGTTTCGTCTTTGGTTTTCTGTTTCAGTACATAAGTGTGATTTGTGGTCTTGGACAATTGGGTTTTTGTCTTGGTCTGTATGAATTTTTATAATGCTTTGTGGTCCCCATTTTGCATGTTCAATTGTTACATTGTGTTTACACATTGTGTCCCGAATTTTGTTTCTGAATGTTTAGCAGTGGTAGTGGTCCCCTGGTCTATGGTGTTTCGGTAGTGGGGATGTTACTTTGTTCCCTGTCCCCCTGTCTTTGTCGGTGTGGAGGTTGAGTTAGTGAGTGAGTGTTTCCGTAGTTGTAGGCACGTAATATTCGAAACAGTGTAACCCCCATAATGTACAGTTTATAAAAAGGAAGTTGTTTGATATGGATGAGGAAACGTAAATTAAGGAGGTTGGGGTCCACCATTCGTGGAAATTTGTGAGGTGATGGATAAGGGGAAACTTAAGCTTTCAAGGAGAGTGAGAGAGAATGGTCTTGTGACCAGACCTTGTTTAGAGATTGGGCATGTAGCGTCAGTAAAGAATTAGTGTCATATGGACATCAAAGGAGTATGGTACGGTTTAGGAGGTCAGTCTGTGCACCCAGATAGGTTAGAATTATTAACTGATGATAGGGGTGCCATGCACATGTTGAACATTGCTAGGTCAAATGATGAAGTTCATCTGTATGTGGTTCATAATATGATGGAACCAGAAATAATAGAAATGATTGATTGGGTTGGTGGTCAAGTTGATGATGAAGGGTGATTGTTGCCAGACAAGTGGAGGGAGGTTGAGGTTGTTCGTGCTGGTCAACTTGGAACGAACTGGGGGGGTGAGGGTTGCAGGGGGATGGATACCCCATGAGGGTGTGTGAGGTCCCATACTGAAGTTTGAAACAGAAATGGTGGAGGGTGAGGGGGATGCCCAGGGATGGTGATGGTCGGATCAGACTGCAGAGTAGAAGGAAAAATGGTTGAGGGGGTGAGGATGATGACCATGGGGTGAAGGTGGATGGGCATGAGGGTGAAGGTGATGGGCATGAGGTGATGGTGAGGATCATTAGTGATGTTTGGCAAAAAATGGTTGAGGGTGATGGTGAGGATCATAGTCATGGTGGTACAAAAATGGGTAAGGGTGAGGGTGATGGTGAGGATCATAGTGATGCCCATGAGGGGAAGGTGATGGGTATGAGGGTGAAGGTGAGGATCATAGTGATGCCTATGAGGGTGATGGTGAGGATGTTGAGATCCATCATGTAGAGGAAGCCGAGGTACATGATGTAGATGATTTTGAGCAAGAGGATTATGGAGAGGATGATGATGTAGAAGACAGTGACGGTGATGCACATCAGGCAGAGTCTGAGGACGAAGATGTAGATAGAAGTGAAGGAAGTTAATTGATGGTTCAGGTGTGCATTGGAATAGGACTGCTAAAGGGAAACGTGGGAGGAACAAGCTTCCAGTGCCTGTACTTGAGTAGAAAGGTCACAGTAATGAATTTATTCATGATATGTGTGGGTTGTCTGACAATGAGTGGTTATCAGAGGAGTTGTTTAGTGGATCAAATAGTGAGGACAATGATGTGAGGACTAAGATAAGGTTTCCCACTTTTAGTATGCCTAAAACTTTGGTGGGTTATAAATGGGAAGTAGGAACCTATTTTGCTGAGAAAAATGAATTCACAGATGCCATAAGGACTTATGCACTAAGTAATGGGAGAAGTTTAAAATTTATTAAGAATGACAAGAAAAGGATTTCTGTCAAGTGCTTGGGGGAAGTTTGAAAGTGGAAATTGTAAAATGGGTAGCGTATTGTTCATTTAGGACGATGTCAGTGCATGGCATGAGAGAAAAGGGTTGATTACCCACAACGAGGAGAGCTTTCAATGTTAAGTTGAGACTTCAAAGTGGTTGAGTCAAAGGATGGAGAAAACTGTGAGAGAAAATCCTACAATGAAGGTCATGGACATTAGGGACAAAGTAACTAGGAAATGGAATGTAGGAATTTCAAGAAATATGGCATTTAGGGCAAGAGCAATGGCAAGAGATAAGGTTGAAGGATCATTCAAAGATCAATATAGAAGACTTCACGATTATGGTCATGAGTTGCTGAAAACAAATCCAGGAAATTAAAGTTGATAACTGTAATGGTGAGGTCATATTCCAAAGATGTTATGCATGCTGAAGGCATCAAGGATGCTCATTTGTGTAGACCTATTATTGGCTGGATTGGATGCTTTCTGAAAAGCAAGTATGGAGGGGAGTTACTAACAGCAGTGGGAAGAGATGGAAACGAACCACCCCAAATGATCGCCATGCATATGCTATTGTTGAGGTAGAAAACAAAGACTCCTGAACTTGGTTCTTGGAGCACCTTATTGAGGACTTTGGTGGGGCAGCTGTATGTGCAGGATGCACGTTTATTTCAGACCAACAAAAGGTCAGTCAATGTTCAATATCTTGTACATATAACTGAATATCTTCATTAAACAAATGTTAATTAAAATATGTTGAATATGCAGGGATCTTGTTGCCAGCAATCGGTCTTCGACATTGGTGTAGAAGCAAAGATTTTGTGGTTTAGGCATTATATTCAAACTCCAGAAAAAAAATTTCCTGGAAATAAAACCTAAAAGTCTGCTCTTCTCCTCCTGTTCTGCTCTCCTGATTCTCCCACTTGCTGCCCCTGCTGTTGGCTGCTCTGACCTGTGATTAACTCTTCCTGTTTCTGCTGCTTCCACTTGTTCTGTGCTGATTTTGCTGATCTTGTCCTTGCTTCTTGGTCCCTGCTATGCCAACCTCTGACTTGTGCTGATGTGCTGCTTTGCTGCCTGATCCTGACTCTGTTATTCTGATCCTTAACTTCTTGTTGTTGTGCTTCTATTGCTATGCTCTCGAATGTCTCTGTGCTCTGCTCCTGCTGACTGCCTCCTCTCTGCTATGCTCTGTGCTGATTCTTCTATGACATGATCTGTGACTGCTTTGCCTCCTATGACTGTGAAACTGCCTGTGCTTTGGTCGGATGATTGTCTGAATGTGCCTCTTGCCTCTTGCCTCTCTGTGCTTCTGACTGCTATGCTGCTGCTTGCACTGGATGCTGCTGTTTTACCCTTGCTGATGATATCTGCTGTGACCTTGTCATGACTCACTGATTTTCTCCCTCATGATGATTTTATTTGATCTCTATGTGATATATTGACTATTGCTCCCTTGCTCTGCTGTGACAGCTCTTCTGACTCAACATGATTGATTTATGCTGCCTGCACTTCTGTGCTCTTGCTTCATTGACTTGTGCATTGTTATTGCCTGATGTCCCTGCTGCTGTATGCCCCACTGCTCTGCTGGCTGACTTTCTGTTGATCTGACTTATGTTTCTGCCACTGAGACGCCTTATGCTATGCTTCTGTCTGATTGCCCCTGTTTCTGCCTTCTCTCTGTCCCTTGGCCCTGCTCTGGTGAGCTCCCCTCTCCTTGACCTGTTTCTTGTCATGCCTTGTGCTCTGATGCCTGATGTGAATTCCTCTCTCTGATGACTGACTGCTTCTCTATGTGACCATGCTCTGCGTGTCTCTTGAGGCTGGCTCACTTTGCTGCTTGCTGCTGTGCCTGATGATGCTGTGCTGATGCTATGAATGCTGCTCTGTTGCTCTGTTTGTGATCTCTTATGCATGTTGCTGCTTCTTGTGCTTACTTATCTCATTGACCTGACTTTATCTGCTATGACTATGTGGTGCTTGTGTATGTGTGCCCTGTCTGTACTATGTTCCTGACGCTAATGATTTGATAGTATTGCTCTAATGTCCTGATGCTTGACTTTCTGCTGCTGATGCTATGATATGCTCTGATGTTCTGCTGGTGACTGGAATTGTTCAATGATTTTGAAACTCTTATGGATATGATGAGGCTACTCTAGCTGACTTGATCTTTAATAATGCTGATATCTATGTATTTCTGAATGTGATGTGTGATGCAGTGTTATTTGATGATGAATGTGATAAATGATGTGTATCGTATGTGAAATTGTTGTTTTACATTGTCTTATTCGATTATTGAATACACTCTTAAATCTATGATGCACTGATGACTTTGGGGGGAGGGGGGTATGATGCTGACTATATTTGATTGTAATATGATGATTCTTATTAATCTGATGTGCCTTTCTGTTCTTCTGCTTCTGCTGACTGCCTGCTCTGTCCTCTGACTCTGTCTGCTCTGCTACACTGCTCTCCCCCTGTGTATCCCTTCTACTGCCCTCTGACTGTTTCACCTTCATGCTGCTTGCTTATGCCCTCTGACCTGCCCTGCTCCTTATGTGCTGCACTCCTGCCTCATGCTGCTGCTGCTTCTCACCTGCTGCTGTCTCTCTTGCTTTCTCTGCTTCCTGACCTTCTCCTCTGCTGTTTGACTCTCTGCCCCCATCCTGACTCCCTTGCTCTGCCTGCCTCCTGCCTCTGCTTATCTTCCTTGCCTCTCTGTCTGCCCCCCTTGGCTGCTGTGCTTTGCCTGCTGCTGTGCTGTGCACTCCTCTCTCTGCTCATGACTATTTGCTTTTTGATCCTGCCTGACTATCTGCTGCTTTGCCTCTGCTGCATTCTACCTTGGGGGTCATGTCTCTTACTGCTGGTGCTTTTTACTGGTCTCCTGCCCTTCTCCTGCTGCTGGCTTCCTCTTCTTCTGCTGCTTTCTCTCATGCTCGCCTGTGACTCATCTCATCTCTGCTGTCTCTTTGCTCTCTTGACTCTGCTGTGCTCTGATGCTTTGCTCTGCTGCTCTTGCTCCTGCTGCTGCTGACATGTCTGCTGGTACTTGCTCCACTGTCTGATTCCTGACTCTTGCTCTTTCTGCTGATGTCTCTGCTGCTGCTCTTGAACCATCTGACTCATGAATGGGGGGGTCTGCCCCTAGTGCATGCTTGAATTGCTGCCTGTGGCCATGTCTATGATTACTTCTCTGCCGCCCATGCCTGCTCTGACTCTGATAATGCCTGTGCTCTGTTCTTTGACCTGACCTGTCTGCATGCTCTCTGCTTGCTGCTGCTGGTTCTTCTGACTATTCCACTTGTTCTGCTTGCTCCTATCTGCTGGCTCTATCTCCTTTACTCGCCTGCTCCCTTCTGCTGATTCTGGTCTCTTGGATTGCTGCTTGCCTCCTTCTTCTGGCACCTGCTTCTAATGTACGCTCTTCCTTCTGCCTTTTGTGTATCTGTTCCTGACCTGCTGATCTGCCTGCCTGACCCTGCTCTTGAATGCTTGATTGCTTGCCCCTGCCTGCTGTTGCCCCTGTACGTGTCCTGGCTTTCATTGTCTCTCTTCTTTGCTGCCTGCCTCTGTATGCTGTTGCTGCTGCTGTTCCCATGCTGTTGATTTGATTCCTCTGCATCTTGTTCCTGTGTCCGGTGCTGCCCTGCCCTGCTCTGTGCTCTTTCTTCTGGTTGTACCTCTCTGGCATGCCCTCCTGAGTTTAACCTGCATTTGGTGTCTTGCTGACTACCTGCCACTTTGTCGTGCTGTATGCTGTGGACTGTCCTTTGCTGATGCTTTAGACACTCCTCTCTGCCAGGCTGATGTTGCATGATTGACTATCTGCTACCCTGCCTTGCTGAAACTGCTTACGTAATCTGTGATATGATGTGTGATATGATGTTTTGCTGTATATTTGATGTAATGTACTGTCATTTACTTAAATTGCTATGTGATCTGACTTGACACTTGTGTTATTAATGCGACTCCTGACCGACCTGCTTGTTGCAATGCTCTCTGTGCCAATGACTTGTCTGCTGTTGCCTTGATGTTGCTGTGATGATTCTGCTGCCTCATTACCTTTCTACTTGAATGCTGCCACTATGCATCTTGCTAATGCTTGCTCTCCTATTCATCTCTGATGTGGCGTGCGGCAGAAACAGCAAACACACCCACAACAATGGGAGGACTGAAATGAGGATATTAGAGGACATAAATTTAGACGCATTTAAAGATTATGCTTGCCCTCCCACTAGGTATGCATTTTAAGTCTGCTAATATTAACTCTTATAAATATAATATTTGTTGCCATGACACTAATGACTAGTTAATTGAATATCCTAGGTTGGGTCAAGATCTAGACCAGCTATAGATACAAGTGGACATCTTTCAAAAACGTTGTGAGGGCTTAATAGTGCTATTTGATAGGAGGTCTAAGCTATACTAGCATGTTAGAAGACATAAGGGTTTACATAAGAAGAGATTGGCTGCCAACAGGAAAAGATCCACATCATATCAAGGTTCATTTGGCCCCAAGTCTTTTTAACAGATTTCAGAAGAAGTGCTGGTTAACTAGATATGGGACATAGGTAACTTTTTAGTGATGTGTGTCCATTGTGTGTTAACTTTCTTCATTATAGTGATCCATCTAATGGTGTTTTGCATTGGTATACATATAGGTGGCAAAGAGAAAAATTATCTTGAAGTGAAACATCTTTCAGGAATTTGGTCACCAATTTGTTGTGAATATTGGGACACATGGGAATGACAGTAGAAAATGGGCACTACTGGCCTTCCTGTAATCATGCCATCACTGCAATGAAATTTTGGAAATAACATGCAGAAGAAACAGGCCACTGGTTTAGGAGTCTAACTTTGAAGAGATTACAACACAAAATAACCTACCACTGGACAACATGGTCGGGATGTTACACCTATGCAGATATCTCCCACAAAGAAGAGGACACGGCCCGGCCGGCCCGCGCCACCCGCCTCGCGGCGGGGCGTGCAGCCGCCCCCCTGCCTATCCCCGGGGGAGAGGCCACCTGTGCCCTCTGCCCCGCCCGCCCTCGGCCCCCCCCGCCCCGGTTGTCCCCCCCGCCTCCCCCCGCGCGTTCCTCCGCCCCTCTTCTCC